>JAZAVI010000596.1:0-78447 GCA_036326025.1 Chrosomus eos | reverse complement strand
GAGCCCATCCTTTGAAATTTTTTGCCCCGACTCCAAAAAATTGAAGTTGTAATAAATTTAAACCCCCTTTTAAATTTTGGCGGGTTTTTTGAAAGCCATTGTTAAGCCCAAGAAAACCGTGAAAACCTGTTTGTTCCCCCCTTCTGGGAGTGGTCCACTGATGAAGGGTTTGAACTTTCAGTTTTTTAAAAGTGTTTCAAAAATTTTCTTTGAAATCCTTCTTAAGGAGTTCTGACTGCCTTTATAATATCATTCTTCCCCACATAATAACTGATAAACCCACAAAGGAAGATATTTGGAAAAAAACCCGATCTCAATTCCCATTGACTTCCATAGTGGGAAAAAAATACATACTAGGGTAGTCAAGGGGGTTTGAGATCTTTTTTTTTCCAAATATTTTCCCCTTTGTGTTCACAGAACAAATAAACACATGGGGTTTTTGGAAACCCAATTTGAGGGTAAGAAAACGATGATAAAATTTTCTTTTTTTGGGTGAACTATCCCTTTAAGACCTTGCAAGGGTTTTCTAAAAGGGTTTATCGGGGGCCCCCTTTTGACCCCTTTTGATTTGGTCTCAGAGAAGTCCCTTTTTTTTAAGACATCTTCTGCTAGCAAATTTCGTCTAGCAGTCAGACCTTCAGGCTCTTTGGGCCCCCACCTGCCTTGAGTCACAGGGGATGGCCAAGGCAATCTTACCCCAAACATGGATATGTTCCTAAGGTGCCTACCATTATTTCCCAGGGCCCATTGTGCTGCAGGTTTCTGTCCTCCCCCGTTTATCGGACCAGGAAAAGGGGAAAATGGGTTCTTTAACATTATCTGGGTTTCTCTCCGAGACGTTTGGGGATGCGGCGGGCTGGTCCTCACCGCTCACATTCATGAGGTTTTACAAACTTGGACCTGGATGCCCGCCCCACTTCCCAGGTGCTTCTTATTTTTCCGACATTTTATCATCTGGGATTGTTTAATACGGCGTATTGGGGATTCTCGTTCCCATCGACGCATCGCGAGTTCCCTCGAAAGGGGAAATTTTCTGGGTTCGACTGAACCCTAGTTCCCTGAGAAGGGAACGAGACGATGCTCGCCCTGCCATACTTCCTGCATCCCTGCGATCGACTTCAGCTCTAGAAGCTAACGCGAGTAACGCACCGGATGTGCTTATATCCTTTCCTGGTCATGACGTCACCCGCCCGTGGCGTTCATTCATTCCATTGGACTAGTTGACATAAGTGCTTCAGAGGTAATCACGTGAAGGCGTTCCCAAGGCGTCATCGACGCATCATCTCGTTCCCTTCTCAGGGAACTAGGGTTACAGTCTTAACCTGAGACGTTTTCAATCCATCTGTCCTTTTATTAAACTTGATGCAAATTAAAGAAAAATTTGATTCCTAAAACAGAAGATCTGATGGGTTTTAGGATGTAATAATGTAATGTAGTATAATGTAAATATATAATTAACATAATGAACATAATTCCTCCTGATGTTACAGGTTTTCTGCCATATGTATGAGCTCTATGCCGCTGTAAACTACAGTAAAACACTTACTGGTGTCAGACGTTATAATGCAGACATCAAATGTGAAGATGAAATTTGGCGTCGATTTGATGACCGCAGTGTATTAGAGGTATTTATATATATATATATGCACAATACATATGTGCTGTTGTGTTACTGAAGTATTAGTGTATGTAATCTTTCTTAAGTGTGTTTATATAACTACTCACATCTCATGTTATTTTTTCTCAAAGAGTTTCTTGAACGGCGTCTTCAGAAACGAGAGCTCCACACACAGGTATCAGTTTTATGACTTTGTTCATGACAGATATTATTGTTTTTGAGTTCATATCTGAACGGATCTTAAAGTTTGTGTTTCTTCACAGGAGTTCAGAAGCCTGTTTACTCGTGTACAGACACAGAGAGCAACGTGAGTATATGATTTGCAGTGTTCGGTCAGTAACGGACAATAACTTGTTCATAGTTATATGTCATAACTAACTGTAAAAACTAAAATCTAAAATTGTAAACTTGAGCATTTATGAGCCATTTCTTTTCCTTCGATGTGATTTTGTTTTGTGTGATGATGTTATCAGGTGGAGCGGCTGTATAAACTCAACCTGTGTGAACAAATCTGCATCTTCTTCATCTGGACCTTCAGAGATCGCAGTAACTTCATTCAACAGAACACGGGACTGTAAAAAATCTAAACCACAGACTCAACTCTATAAACTTTTATGACTTAAAATACATTTTAAAACTATTTTAAAACTATTCCTAAATGTATCAAAATAATTACATTGTGCATGTCACTTATAATGACTTGTGTTTTAGATGAACAATGGCTGTAAAACATCTACACATATGTTAAAACTGCAGCTTTTGAGATTAAAAAGTGAATCTAAGAAAAATCTTTTTTTATCTTTAATGTGATATTGAAACCAACAAAATTGACAAGTTGAAACTTTTACGGGAAAAAAAGAGAACATTTAAACCCAAAAATTCCACGGTTGTGTTAGTGCATTAGTCTCAGACATGACTGAATAAACACACACTCACACTCACACACACTGAACAAAAGCTTTCGTTTGACTTCATATGTGGAACATATCGCATGAATCATATTGTTATGAAACCTTCAACACTTTTCAGTCAGATCCTTCATGGTAGAGTTCAGTTTGACAGGCTCTGGTTTCTGAGTGTTAAAGAGCAGCACGTCTGATAATCCTGTGTGTGTGTGTGTGTGTGTGTGTGTGTGTGTGTGTGTGTGTGTGTGTGTGTGTGTGTGTGTGTGTGTGTGTGTGTGTGTGTGTGTGTGTTTGTGTGTGTGTGTGTGTGTGTGTTAAAACCATTAGACACTCGTTCATGCGTCTCCAGGAGTGTATTCCAGAAAGCTGGGTTAATTTACCATCAGATTAACCCTGAACTATGGGTTGATTAACCCAAAACCTGCTTACTCGGGGTATGTCGGTTCCAAAACACCTGTGACGAGTTAGTTTAATCAACCTACTGCTAATAACCTCGAGTTAATGCGCGTGCACGGCGAACATATAAAGGCATTCAATGGAATGCCGAATTCAGGAGTCACCATGGAAACTAAGGGTGAAAAGTTACGTGTCGCGTACTTCTCCGAAGTGGAGTTAGAAGTTTTAATGTTGGCTTATGAGGAGTTCAAGCCCATTATAATGAAAAAAAGCAATACAGCTGCATATGTGAGTGAAAGACAATTCGTGAGCTTAGAATTATAAGGTTCTATCTCCGTTTGGGGTAGTTCTGAGATATTGAGCATCAAAGTTTTTACATCCCTGCTGTTTTGTGAGATGGAACCTTTTTATTTTATTAATAACTACTAACAAAATATTTTTTTTTACAAAAATAACACCACACAGGCATTAATAAACACCTAATGGATAAGATTATGTCAAAAACTCAATTTCGACCAAAAGTGGAGATAGAACCTTATAATTCTAAGCTCACGAATTGGCTTGGCAGAAAATAACTGACAGAGTAAATGCGTAAGTTTTTTTTTTATTACATTTTAAATATGCTTGCCTTTCTTTTAATTTGCAAAGTTGAACAATTGTCTTTTTGAGCATGTGGCATGACTCGAGAAGCATTTACTTTTCTCTACATCAGTTTCTTAAGAATACAGTGCAATGTATATTGACAAGAAATATTTAGGCCTCTTGTTTTATAAGGTGTAATCTTTCTGGAGCCAAAAGAACTCTTTCCCATGTCAAAATGAAACACAAAAACATTCGCCAAAAAGGTAATATTTTATTTTAACTGTTGTAAAATAAATGTCTTAAGTTCCTTTTACAGTATTCTTCCTATATAGCTAATAGAAAGAAGGCTGAGGCCCGTAAGGGCCTTTACTAACATAACCTTAAAGGGCGACCTTTATTAAGTGAAAGAGCCAACTCCTCAGATGGGGTGAGTGGAGGTGGACTTTTTTCTATTACACTTCGTCAGACTTTGCTACCTCCCACAACAACTCAAGTGACTTGGTACAATGTAGGTATACCATATTAGTACTTATGATTATTTAGTCATTGGACAAAACGATCATTAACTCTTGTCATTAGGAAGAAGGCTTCCCAAATGCAGTCATTGTTTCACTTGTGCATTATGCATATTCTATTTTACAGCATATGCTGTATACTAGGGGTGGAACGGTACACATAAGTCACGGTTCGGTACGATTTCGGTACAATGGAGTGAAAAGCAAAACAAAAATGCAGAAGGCATTTTATAAATGTCTTAAGCCTTGTATTTTTTAAATAAGTTTTATTAATAAAGGCATAGAACCAGTTTATTTGTAGTGCACTGACAGGAGTTTTATATAATTAGTTTATTAACCCCTTCAGACCTGAATTATGTTTCAAGTGTCTGAAAAATATAACAGTACATTTCCCAGCTCATGAGGCTTCTATAAATGAGACTAAATAAAAAAAAAAAAAAAATTGTTTGGCTTTAATTGTAATTTTTTTTTGTCCATTTCAATGGACATCAGGTCAAAACAGGTGTAATTCACAAAAATGTACCAACATGAAATAAAATAATAAACATAACAATTGTTGGTCTATACTTTAAGCTTTTTCTCAAGGTCAAAAACTTTTCAACAGGGTACCATTTCATCCTTAATTTTGAGGTTTTTGTTTTACAGATTACACAAAGTTTGTAACAAACTAAATATCTTAGAATCAATCAATATGGTCAAATTAGAGTAATTTTCTGTGTGCATCTTTCTTTCTTTTAGATAAAAAACTTGAACATTATAACATTTCAACTTTATTTGCAAGGTTTTTGCTTTATAGATCGCACATTTGTTTATTCATGACAAAATAAACCAAGGAATCAATCAATGCATTCACGTTAGAGTCATTTCCTGTGTGCATCTTTGAAACAATTTCTCTGTTAACGATTTTCTTCTGTTTTTACAGTACATTACTGCTGCACGGTTGCCAGCAAGTTACTGTAATTCGATTTCCAGTAACTGTACTGTAATTCACTACAGTGAACAGTACAAGATCAGTATTGTAAACTACCAAATATTACTTTACTGTATTTTTACCGGATTTCGTAATTTGGTCGGCTTCTGGTGTAATTAATTATACGGTAATTAATTATACGGTATTGTACTGTAATATCTATATTGATACATTACTGCTAAATATTATTATAATTTTCAAAATAATTACTAATAATTATAATATTATATTATAATAATATAATATGTATTGTAGTTATTAGGGAATACATAGAAGGAAAATATATACTATGGAAATCAATGGCTTCTGTCAACTGTAACCTCTGACACGCTTGTCAAAACCTACCACCAGATCATTGAAGAACTAAAGAACATAATATGCGGATTGATGCATTTATTTACGGATTGAGCTGAAACGCTACACAGTTTGACTAGCAGTGGCTGCCGGATTGTTTGTTGCTAAGAACTTGCAGTATACAGTAACTATCAGACCGGCCCTCACAAGCTCGAAAAGAATACCGGCCAATCGGGAAAAGTCCCGACTCTCCCGATTGCCAGTCCGCCCCTGGTCATGGCTCTTCCAAGCTTTATAATGGCAGTGAATGGATGTTTCTGTTTTGAAAGTCCATAAAGTGTATCCATCCATGATAAAAGTGATCCACATGGCTCTGGGGGGTTAATAATGGCCTTCTGAAGTGAAGCGATGCATTTGTGTAAGAAAAATATTCGTATTCAAGTTGCGCTTTAGATTGGCCAAGTCAAGTCCGTATGTTCGTTTGGCCGGAAGCTAGTTATTTTACTTTATAAAGTTTTAAATATGGATATTTCTCTTACATCTCTCCAGCATCCTTATCACTCCACATAAAGTCAACATTTGAGATTTTCCATCAGCTATATGTTTAAGCACTTGTATATTCTGCATATGAAAAAGTTTCAAAAATGTATCGTACTGTGATATGGATTTTTTTATATAAGTAATTTCAATCAGCATTACTGGACATGTGATTTCAGTAACAGGCGTTTGAACCCACTGTCCATTCTAATGGACAGCCACATTTGAAAAAATCCTGATTTAAAACTTGCAATTCTACAATCGATTTTTAACTTTAATTATTAAGTTCAATCCTTCTGCTTTACATACAAACCATAAAATACTGGAAAACATATAAAAATTTATAAAATAAAACCATAGAAAATGTTGCTTGCTTCTATGTTTGGAGTGAAGTGCTGCCATGCTTCTCTTCAATGTAGTGTTTTTTTTTAAATTACTACATGCAGAGCTTTACTGCCATTTGATTGGATGACAAACGTCCAATCTCATGGACTGCAGGCTTTAAACTAGGTGAAATGCTCCAGAAGTAAAAAAAAAAATGGGGCTGACATGTGATGTCCATTGTAATGGACGCAGGGTCTGAATGGGTTAATTAAATTATTAAAAAGATGAAAAGACCTTGAGATATGTTTGGTAATTGTACCTGAATGAATTTAAAATTAATTTGCTCTTTCAGATCAATATATTTGTTTTCCTTCATTTTTAGTTAACCCTAACTTTATTCTCATCTGAATTATAAATAATTGATTTCCGTATAAAATAATACTACCTTTAAAAACTTTTGTTAACATTTGTAGGTTACAGTTTGACAAGAGTTTAGAGTGTGACAAAAGCACAATGTTGTGTTTTATTGCAAGTGTACACAAAAGTAAACAGTAAACACTTTGCAGTTTTAATGATGTCCTGTATGAAAAAATGACGGAGTATGTTTCCACTGTTGGATCGCGCACGAGAGATCTCTCCCGCACGCGCGCAAACACACCACACACACACACACAAACACACACACTGACTGTTCATCGTGCCTCTCTCTCGCACACGCGCGCGCAGACACACACAATGTTCATCGCGCCTCTCTCTCTCTCTCTCTCTCTCTCTCTCTCTCTCTCTCTCTCGCGCGCGCGCGTTTTTGTACCGTGTATTCTACGTGCAAATTCGTGCACCGAACCGTGACGCCCGTACCGTTTCGGTTCGATACGAATACATGTACCGTTCCACCCCTACTGTATACAGTAATCTGTTTTTTTTTTATTCTTGCATGTTCCTAATGCCTTTATTCAGTGTCTGCCATACATAGTAATTTACACATTGAGTATCTTTCTTTCTTGCAGTTGCTGATGGACGCATTGTATTATTGGATCCTCCTGAAACCACACAGTCTGTCACAATTGTTAATGATGCATTTTAAGAACCAGTTGCTTTTAGATATTTCACTTTGTCTGTCAGACAAAGTAACCTTGCATATTTCCACTATAGGATGACGATGAAGAGACCACATCTGCTGTGACTGAATTAGAAAGTGTTGGGAGACCCACAGAGGTATGATGCATATACTGGACAATGCATAGCTTTTTAGATGGAGTGAAAAGACAGAATCTAGCTGGGATGTACATGCAGATGAGGGTCTACCTCTACACATAATCTTAGCAGTGGAAGAACTTGTCCCTGGTTGTCCTTATTTACATAATGTTACTATTTGGCAGATTTTCTTCTTTAACCATCTTATTTTCTTTGCCTTCCTAGTTGTCTGCAAAGGAGCTGTATAAGGTCCATCTATTAAGGCAAATTAAAAAACTCAAATGGACCTTATACCGCTTCAGCTAGAGGAGAAAAGGCTGGCCATTAAACAGGCCAAACTTGAAAAAGAACTACCGGAGCATCGCCTTAAGGTGAGAATCATATGTGAACATGAATCTGTTTTTTTTTTGTGTGTGTGTATAAAGCAATAATACAAATCTGTCATGTCTCTTTTATTTCAGGATATAAAGAAATAAAGTGATTTTGACAAATCATGTCTCTAAGCATTCTGCCGTCTCTGTGGTCTGCCAGATTCAATGGGTGTTGTTCTAGGTCATCTTCATCAGGACAGGGGGATGCCTCTCCTCTTATTGTGGCAATGTTGTGAAGTACCACACAAGCAACTGTGATGTCACATGCCCTATTTGGAGTGACCCTGAGCCCACGCAGACACTGAAACCTCGCCTTCAGAATGCCTATTGTCATCTCCAGCTTGGCCCGTGTTCTGCTGTGAGGCCGGTTGAAGCGTGTCTGTGGTCCGGGCTCAGGATCAGGGTAGGGTGTCATCATATAGGGGAGGCAAGGGTATCCTCTGTCCCCCAGCAAGTAACCATAGACGTGTCCTGTAATGTTTGAGGTGTGTTGTAAATATAATAAAGACTACAAGCATTTGTCTAACAAAACGTACCCTGTTGAAATTTGTTGCACAGAGATGACTCTCTAAATATTCTGGCATCATGTACAGACCCAGGCCATTTGCCTCAACATTAGTGATGAGGTGGGTTGCATCACATATTACCTGTGGAGAACAATAAGTTTATTATTTGTAACACCAATATTAAGGAGCCAAAATATAGCTATACCTGCACATTGATGCTATGCACAGACTTCCTATTAACATAGTCTCCCTCATTGATAGATGGAGCTTTATGCACCCAATCACGTTTGGGAACCGTGAAATTAAGATTAATTTCAAGTTTAAGAAGTCTGTGTAGCCTTTACGTGTGTGTGTGCGCGCAGTCAAAATAAACCTATTAAGAAATGTCATTTCATTGAAGTAGATGACAGAATTTCTGAGATCAAACCTGCAACCCTGTAGAATTCTTCTTTAATAAAGCGCACAGGTTTATGGCCAGGAAACTGTACAAAAGTGTGTAGAAACCGTTTCAGTGCCATGCATACTGTACGAACGGCTCTACACACTGTTGCCTTTCCCACATGCTCTGCATCGCTCACATTGTAGAGAAAACTCCCCGTAGCAAAAAAGTGCAGAGCAATACAAAGAATTTGTTGGGCGCTAAGCGCTGACCCGCGGTTTGTCACATTTGAGATGTGGTTTTAGTAGGTTTGTTAAATAAATTAACGACTCCCTAGAAAAACAATAGCGCTCCTCCAAATATTCGTTAGGATAAGAAAAGACATCGATACGTGGTCTTATCACCCTCTATAAACCCCGTATAATCTGTGCCTCTACGTCCACATGATCCTCATCAAAAGGGCACGCCATGCTCGGAAACCTCTCTGAAACAAACTAACCCTGCAACATAAGCACAGGGATTAAAGTGAAAAAAATTCTTCTGACTGAAATTTTTTTCAGGCCAAGTCATATTCCTGTAACTTTATTTAAATAGTCGAGACCATAGCGTTTTAAGGGAGATGTTTTAAACCGATTTAATATTGCCAGTTTGCGTATTTTAAAAGCTATTTTAATCTATGAAAAACAATTACTTATCTTGACAAATAATCAACCATCTACATAACTTTTCAGTGCATGTTTTTATTAATATAGGACCAAACAATGTTAAACTATATTAATCTATAGTTTGTTCCATGGCAAATCGTTTTGGCTGAGGGCAAAGTGAAGTTTTATAACTTTATATTTTTAGGCCATTTAACTTTGTAGCCTATTAGAGAACTGACTTATGTTTGACTGAATTGTTTGCTTTATTTCTCATTGTATAGCTTATTATAGCCTACCTATTAGGCTACTTATACTTTTGAACGGGATATTATTGATCATTAAAACTGACATTTAACAAAAAGAGACAGGGTTGTGTAATTTTATATATTCTAAAATATATCAAATATTCTTTATATTTACTATGCATTCTCGCATATGTGTACAAACATGCATAATACAATAAAACGATACAACCCTGTCTGTTTGTTAAATGTCAGTTTTAATGATCAATAATGTTTCATATTTTTTAAATGAAAACAAAAAGAAGCAGGATTATGTTTTATATTTCGTGTTGTTATAAATATATGCAGTGAAGATAATCAATGTTTCCTGAACCACATTTGTGTGGCCATTAATACGTTTATGATAATATGTTTATTTATAAATGAAAAGAGGCAGAGTGGTGTTTTATTACATATTTCGTTTTGTGGTTGCCTAAAATATATATAAAGAGATAACCGGAGTAGCCAAGGCGAGTGACGCGATCAAGAACGCACTAGTGCATTAGCAGAATAACCGGACTCGCGTCCTCTCGCCCTCGGAAGTTCGTTCTCCTGAGTCGAACTTGGCAAGTCCGAACTACCAAGAAAGCAAGTCCGAAGTTTGCGTATTGGTATTGAGAAACGGCCAATATTGACCCGCGTTCTGTTTTCTATCATGCGCCGTGCACGTTTGCGATGATGTAATATGCACGCAAACGCACCAACTAGAAACCAACTTGAAATCAAGTTGAGTGTGAAACCACCAGACCAACTCTGCGGGGGGCGCCGGGAACAAACGCGCTCGGGCTCGGACCGCAAACGAGCTGTAGCCGGACATGCACATCTCCAAAACTTAGCAGTTTTTCCGTGAGCAGGAATGTAAAACCCGGAGTGGACCATGAGCGAAGTGATTACAGAATGCTTAGAGTGGAGAGAGGAACGTGCTTTCGCTCCACTCCAGGCTTTATCACATCCCCCTCAGCAGAGTTATTACACCTCGTCTTTCCTTCATTTAAGACTTATTCAAACTAAAACTAAGACATGTATCACAGTATTTGAGAAATCAAAGCCTATTTACGGCCTTAAAATTATGAAAAGTTAATTTAAGACATAAGGACAGACGGGAACCCTGCAATTGACGGAAATCCGTCATAGACTCTCTGCAATTAACGGAAATCCGTCGTAGCGACGGAGAACTTTAATCCCTGCATAAGCAGCTCCGGAGCAGGTTATCCTCAGAGAGTCAGTTCATATGGTTACTTACATAACCCGAAAGTTTCCTCCGTTTTTGGAACCGAAAGCAGAGGTTATCCGCTTACTTACTCCTAAACTTACCCGGGTAAGTCACATAACCTGCTTTCTGGAATACACCCCAGATCAACGGTTCGAATGTGGAAATGGTTGGGAACAATAATGTGACGTAACGAAGCCTTGTTTGCTGAATCACGTGACTTGGTGAGTTTTATCGATCTCTGAACCGCTGATTCCACACTAGAAACTGGTAAATGTTTGGAAGCTTCATGAAGCAGGGGTTGGAAAAAGCCAATCACTAACTTCACTAAAGAGTCGACACACTTCATAACAGGCCAAACATAATAACACAAAATAAATCTTCCATAAAGCAGGATTTAGGCCACATGTTGAAAAGGCGTAATAAATAAAGTTCTGGCATTACGCTAATAGTGTTTCCTTTCTAGGCTGAGAGTGACTGATACTATTGAAACTTTGAGCTGTTTTAGAAACACAGTCACTCTATTCGTAATGAAAGTGTTCAAACTGCAATATTTAACACACACAGAACTGTAAAGTCCAATGTGTAAGCAATATGATTTTGGCACTAAATCCAGCAGAAAATCCATCACAATCTGCATATTTCTAAACACTCAGGACGTCAGAACCTGAACCTCACTGTCCGAGTCCAGCATTTCTCAACTTATACATGCTCTTATAATCCCAATAAAGCGAGTCGAAGTTGTACTGTGATTGGTTAATGAGGCCCGGTTAATGAGACACAGCTGCTGACGCTCGTTGAGGATCTCTTTCTCCAATGGCAGAGACACAGGTTTGATCTTAAGAAGATCTGGAGGATTACAGCTGGAGAATGGCCGGGTTCAGGCGAAAACTCTTCCTCATCTTTTTCTCTCTCTCTCTGTTAGATTCACAGTGATCATTATAAAATGTATGTCTGATTCCCTTTATAACAAAGAGAGCTACAATATACACTGCTATTGATAGACGATTACTCTGATATAAGACTTTGGTCAACCCTCCTAGCTTTAGAATTTGGTCATTTATTATAATGGGAACCCTAATATTTCTGTATTTCTGTCTGTGATTTATTCCCGGTTTCTGAATGATTTCATCTGTGTTCTGAAGGAGTGACGGGAAGCAAATAAAGGTGTTTTCAGTAAATGCACAGCAGTGATCTGAATTCACGGCCAAATTCTGCTGCAGAAACGCATGGTCTAACTTCATTCTTTGACTTCGTTCTTCCTGTGAGTTTATTCATAATCGTATTATCATTCAATTTTATAATATATGCAATATCTATATTTGACTCTTGGCAGCAAAAAAAAAAATGCTATATACATATATATCATTTTTTTAGTAAAGTATGTCATCATATTTAGTAAAGTATGGCTTCTTGCGGCAAATACAAATGTAATAAAGGGGTGGTAAAACGCATTTTTTCGAAGGCTTGTGTTTGTGGGGTGCACTGTAACATGTTCATGCTTCGTTTTTAAAAAATTGCATTATTTTTCATATATTTTACCTTTATTCTACACTGCTCTGCCCCTCCTTGTAAAAATGGTCTGATGGTTTCCGGGTTCTATGAAGCCAGCCCCTCAAAACTACACAATGGGCTCAGATTGGTTAGCTGGCCCAGTGTGCTGCTATGCGCTAACCGTCTAGTGCACGGTTTCCGGAAACGTCACGCCCTGTACCTTTACCGGTAGGTTGTGCTTTGGTGTATTATAAACAATGGCATCAATAAAACCAATCGGACCCGGGGAAACGTTAGTGAAGATGATCGAGCAGAACCTGTTCAAGAACGGCTGTTAAACGACTTTTCAGAAAGGTTTGTTTTTCTCTCATTGATTTTTAGATACGCTGTTATTTAATTGTACTAATTATTATAGAATTACAAAAAATAAGCTTCATAAACAAGAATTTCATATAATCGTTCTTACAAATTATACTACAGTCCTCAAAGGGAATTATTTTAGTAAAGTCTGCGGATCTGATCGTTACTGACTGTATGGCACAGTTACTTTTGTATTTTCAGAACGATTGTAGCCAAATATCTGTCGCCAGAACTATTAACCCAAAACAAACACTAAACATTGGCTTTACTACAGTAGCCAAATCAAACACAGAACCATGTTTATCATGCTTGTAGATAAACAAGCATGTAGATAAACATAAAAGCTCTAGTCAAAGAATAATTTACACTAATTCCAAATTCGCTGTTGAGATTAAAAAAAAGTTTGCAACGTTAGGTGTTTGTCGGATAACGTTAAGTAGGAATGAGCATTTAACAAACCAGCAGAGCCAAACAGCGTTGTCATTTGTTTACTTCCTTGCTACAACAATTAACAATATGAACTATAGAGCTCGGGATCGTGTCGTCACGTCGCAATGCATTGTGGGAATCGCGGTACGGAAGTAGATGTACTACTAGTAGCAGTAGGTAATTAAATTTGTAACGTTTGATAATATTAGGTTTAATTTAGGCTATTTTAAGAAAAATGGTTCATTGCGAGTTTTGAGACAAGATGGATTGTGAAACTAGTCTAATAATGACATTAGTAAACTTGATAAAAAGCACATTTAAATTATTGCAATATTCATAATCTTGCTTAACTTGCTAAACCACTGTGAATATTCAATACATCATCCAGCCACAGGAAAATGGTTCAGTATTGCTGTATTGTGAACTGCTGTAGCCTAATCGGTCTCACGATCGACAGGGCAAACGCCTCATAAATCATGTTAGTTTTTTTCAATACTATACCGGATTACAGAACTAACCGGACGAAAAAAAGTGGATTATTGCACATATGATAGGTGAGTAATTACTCCTGAAGTGTAACAAAAACGCATAGATAAGCTTCATATCTCACAGAATCTGACAAGTGTGTGTGTGTGTGTGTGTGTGTGTGCGCGTGCGCAATGCTTGGTTAACGTTAGTGCGAACGATTGTTTTCTCCGCGTTTACTTTGTAGATTTGCAGATCTTGCACTCATCCATTTTTAAACTGCAGGTTAGCCTCCAGTGACTAAGTTTCTAAATTGATTGGAGGTGTAAGCGCTCACTCCACAGAGCAGGTAATGTTAGGAGCAAATATCAGCGGAACTGAGGCTTGGTAAAACGTATTACACCCACTCTGTGTTCATAGGGATCGATTCCGCTTAAATCCTCACATTTTTTTAAGTAGCGTGGTTTGGCTTCATTATTAAGTTTGTCAGTGTACGGTTTTGCCAACTTTTTTTTTTCTCACGGTCCATAACTCTTTCCCGGTGCAGGCGGAAACCGGCCAGTTACACTATTAATTATTCCAAACCGGCCTTTGCGTTGCCTCTAAAATGGTCGCCGTTACCCACAATGCACCGTTCCATAACATCTACGCCCGAGCTCTATTACAAGAAAACACATAGACGAAAAATAAATCATACGTTGTGGCCCGTAAACAAAAGCTTCTGTTTTGGAAGTTGGAACTGCTCCATCTTTCAGCTCGCGAAGACTGTGAAAGCTTTCCTCCGTAACATGTTCAGCACAGAGAGCGAGATTTGGGTCACAATTAGGGGCAGAGTTAAAAATTAATTTTAACCATTGATCCCTAACTCCCTCGTCCCTAGGAAGGCTGAACAAAGTGGATCTGCAACCGGGATGAAAATAACAGCAGCGTTTCGACGGCATTGCGACAACTCATCTCCAAAACAGCAATATAAAATGGCCTCGCCCCGTATTCTCGGAAGAGGGGTTTATGTAAATAATGGGATTTACTGACGTCCGCAACCCCGGATGAATGTTGTGTAGTCCAAAACCGGCTGTTTGCTGTAGTCTAATTAGAACTTTTTTAAAAGCAAATATATATCTCCCTTTGCTTTGAACTTTGAGCGCTGTCATTTGCAGATGTTGTTTATGCTCAAACAGCAACATTACACACTAGCTAAAGTTAGAAAAGTGAAATCGTGTTTTACCACCCCTTTAAACTAAAATTCAACCGTGTGTGTGACTGAAATCACATTCAGTGTATTCCTCAAACAGACAGAGCTGCTGAATTACTCACTACAGCACATATCAAACGGTGTTTTTAACATATCAAAGTGTTTTATTCTTAAATAACTGTGAGAACAAAATTATACAATTATTGTACCAGTTTCTGAAAAAAATAGGCATAGAAAAGGCATGCTTGAAAATGAGCATTCATAATAAAAAAACATGTTAATGAAAAGAAGAAAGTTTTATCGGAACGGGTTTGACTGCCGTTCCAGTGCACTTTCACGGGTATAAGGTTGGAAAAACAAGGGTTACAGGTTGCCTGGAACGATGTACTCCCAGTTACGAGTTGGAAAAACAAGGGTTACAGGTTGCCTGGAACGATGTACTCCCAGTTACGAGTTGGAAAAACAAGGGTTACAGGTTGCCTGGAACGATGTACTCCCAGTTACGAGTTGGAAAAACAAGGGTTACAGGTTGCCTGGAACGATGTACTCCCAGTTACGAGTTGGAAAAACAAGGGTTACAGGTTGCCTGGAACGATGTACTCCCAGTTACGAGTTGGAAAAACACGGGTTACAGGTTGCCTGGAACGATGTACTCCCAGTTACGAGTTAGAAAAACAAGGGTTACAGGTTGCCTGGAACGATGTACTCCCAGTTACGAGTTGGAAAAACAAGGGTTATAGGTTGCCTGGAACGATGTACTCCCAGTTACGAGTTGGAAAAACACGGGTTACAGGTTGCCTGGAACGATGTACTCCCAGTTACGAGTTGGAAAAACAAGGGTTACAGGTTGCCTGGAACGATGTACTCCCAGTTACGAGTTGGAAAAACAAGGGTTACAGGTTGCCTGGAACGATGTACTCCCAGTTACGAGTTGGAAAAACAAGGGTTACAGGTTGCCTGGAACGATGTACTCCCAGTTACGAGTTGGAAAAACAAGGGTTACAGGTTGCCTGGAACGATGTACTCCCAGTTCCGAGTTGGAAAATCACGGGTTACAGGTTGCCTGGAACGATGTACTCCCAGTTACGAGTTGGAAAAACACGGGTTACAGGTTGCCTGGAACGATGTACTCCCAGTTACGAGTTGGAAAAACAAGGGTTACAGGTTGCCTGGAACGATGTACTCCCAGTTACGAGTTGGAAAAACAAGGGTTACAGGTTGCCTGGAACGATGTACTCCCAGTTACGAGTTGGAAAAACACGGGTTACAGGTTGCCTGGAACGATGTACTCCCAGTTACGAGTTGGAAAAACAAGGGTTACAGGTTGCCTGGAACGATGTACTCCCAGTTACGAGTTGGAAAAACAAGGGTTACAGGTTGCCTGGAACGATGTACTCCCAGTTACGAGTTGGAAAAACATGGGTTACAGGTTGCCTGGAACGATGTACTCCCAGTTACGAGTTGGAAAAACAAGGGTTACAGGTTGCCTGGAACGATGTACTCCCAGTTCCGAGTTGGAAAATCACGGGTTACAGGTTGCCTGGAACGATGTACTCCCAGTTACGAGTTGGAAAAACAAGGGTTACAGGTTGCCTGGAACGATGTACTCCCAGTTACGAGTTGGAAAAACAAGGGTTACAGGTTGCCTGGAACGATGTACTCCCAGTTACGAGTTGGAAAAACAAGGGTTACAGGTTGCCTGGAACGATGTACTCCCAGTTACGAGTTGGAAAAACAAGGGTTACAGGTTGCCTGGAACGATGTACTCCCAGTTACGAGTTGGAAAAACAAGGGTTACAGGTTGCCTGGAACGATGTACTCCCAGTTACGAGTTGGAAAAACAAGGGTTACAGGTTGCCTGGAACGATGTACTCCCAGTTACGAGTTGGAAAAACAAGGGTTACAGGTTGCCTGGAACGATGTACTCCCAGTTACGAGTTGGAAAAACAAGGGTTACAGGTTGCCTGGAACGATGTACTCCCAGTTACGAGTTGGAAAAACAAGGGTTACAGGTTGCCTGGAACGATGTACTCCCAGTTACGAGTTGGAAAAACAAGGGTTACAGGTTGCCTGGAACGATGTACTCCCAGTTACGAGTTGGAAAAACAAGGGTTACAGGTTGCCTGGAACGATGTACTCCCAGTTACGAGTTCGAAAAACAAGGGTTACAGGTTGCCTGGAACGATGTACTCCCAGTTACGAGTTGGAAAAACAAGGGTTACAGGTTGCCTGGAACGATGTACTCCCAGTTACGAGTTGGAAAAACAAGGGTTACAGGTTGCCTGGAACGATGTACTCCCAGTTACGAGTTGGAAAAACAAGGGTTACAGGTTGCCTGGAACGATGTACTCCCAGTTACGAGTTGGAAAAACAAGGGTTACAGGTTGCCTGGAACGCGGCATAAAAAAACATTCTAATCCAGTTCGACCTATATGGGGATATAGGTACATACCCTAGTCCAGACCAGTAAGCTATTTAAAAAAAATTATGTTGGAAATAATAAAAATATTTGAGTGAGTGTGCAGTTCAACTCTTTACTTCGATAGATTTACATACATGTATACATATATGCCTATAAATGTGTCTTTTGTGTGTTCACACCATAGACTGTAAAAAAACAAGTTCATATATTTCCAATATCAACGGTAATGTTGCCCAAGAAACCATGTGGAGTATGTTTTAATGCAAGGAGTAGACAGGGTCTTACCAGAAGAGGCCATCTCACGCAAGATAAATACAGGCAACAAAAGAAAATGAATTTTAAAGTGAGTAGACTAGGGGCAGCTAAACCTACACGTGTTAGCTAAGTTTAAGCCAGATAGAACATAAACCTGACCATCAAGAACTTTTTGTCTCTCGAAATAAATTATAGACCCATCCATTGATATAGAAATGAATTGATATCTACCAAGCTAATCGTTTATAAATAATAAATGTTGCATCATTGCTAAACAACAAGAACTTTAGCAGTTTATTTAACATACAAATGACAAAATCTATTTTTTTTTGTCAGATTTTCATTTCAACTATAAAAATCTTGATTATACAGTATTATTACATTGTCTTCAAGATTCATCTTCATAAAGACAGAACCATTCAATGATCCTGATTTAAAGGGTACCTATTATGGCATTTAAAATGTTCCTAATATTGTTCTGGGAGTCCCCAACAACAGTTTTACAAGCATTCAATGACAAAAAACACTTTTGTTGTCTTATAATATGAATTTATTTTTACCTGATTTGCTCACCGACTCCCATATGAGTCATTTTTCCAAACCCCGCCTTTGCGTGACGCTAATCTGTGGTGATATGTTAGACACCCAGCCGACGGGGTGTCATTGGTTGTTGCGCTAGATCTTACCCAGATACAACAGTGCTATTTTCTGATTGGCTAACAACACCAGACGAACAACACCAGAGGAGACCAGGGTTGCCAGGTCTGCACAACAAAACCAGCCGAATTGCTCATCAAACTAACCCAATCACGGCCAAAAATATTCAAATAGCGGTCCCGGGTGTTTCCTCAATAACAATCATGTTCCAGTGGATAAAACAATCGCGTCAACCAGCGTGCACTACACAAACAACCCGCGGAAACAGTGCAGGCATACAGACCTGGCAACACTGGAGGAGACGCGCTTGAATCCTGCCGGTTCCACAGTGAGTGAGTTTTGGGCACTGCGGCATATTAAATATATTACAAATAGTTTTTCAGCGTGAGAAATACAATGTGTGGCCGGAGGAGCGTGACAAAAGACCGAAATGAGTGACTGTCATGCTCAATGCGTGATGCGTGACACTCGAGAGCCCTGTGACAACTCCATTAACAACGACAAACACTTCACATATTTCAATACAATTGACATTGAAGACCTAAGTTAGCTGCTAGAAGCTGCGCTGTGCCTGTGCGTACACAACACACAAAATAATTATAGAACATGATACAAACATAAAAGCAACAGCCTACTTACAGATTGTGATTCGGAGAAGGAAGCTGATCCAAATAAACTCGGTACTGAACCTCCCTCCTTCAGTATCAGCCGGCTGGCAAATTCATACTTTATAGCAATTAGGTTTGTGAAGCAATCATCTTCAAAATGACGCGAACACAGAACAAGTTCGGGCTATAATACTTCTGTGGTATAGTTATGAACTGTAGCCACTGTCTTCAAATGCTCCTCACTGGGCAGATGAAAAAAGTTTGCTTTTGCGTCGCACTTCAAAACACAGCAGCGTCTCGTCGACATGATGTTTTCCCTGGTGTCTCCTAATGCAATGAGTGGGCGTATCTTATTCAAATAACTTGGACAAGTGACGTACGAAAGTTAGAGAAAATGCATCGTTCGTCTATCGATTCATATCAACGACTCAGAGTCGACTCTTACTTTTGAGAGATAATAACTTTGTATACGGTGAACTTTCATATTTAAAACTTTGCAGGATGTTTTCGTTCACTTAGATCTATGTTACACACTACATGAAAGGTAATTTTCAAAATTCCATGATAGGTACCTTTTAAGAATATTCTCCTCTGATATAAAGTCCATTTTTTCTTCGTTTAAGAAAATGTCAAAACCTTTAAACTCAAAGGTTTCTAAAATAATATCATTGAGTCTGTTGTAAAGAACCTTTCATTTTTCATATTTACAAAATTTAAAATTGTATTGATTTGTGTAGCCTAATTCAATCTCTTTTGATGTCCCCCTTGTTATTTTTTTATGTTTTCTCCCTGTTAATGTCTTTTATCCTTTCATTTGCAATACAAAATAAACAAATGTATTAATAATAATAAGAAAGATTATTTACTAACATACCGTAACTCAATTCGAGTCGCTGTACAGCCTCCCCCTACTGGACGCATCAGGAACAACAGGGGCGCAGACTGCGATGAAGGGGCGCGATCGTCACTACGGGAAGCAGAAAGTGTGAAACTTCACCTCAGTTTCTGCTGTCACGTGTTAGACAAGCGAGTAACTGAAAGCGAAAGCAAAAACAGTCCGAGGAGAGAACAATCACGGAAACAGTTCAGGTACGTAATAATAAGTGTTTGGAGATGTGGCTTTACAGACGGCAATGCGATTTGTCAATTTTCTGATTTAAGTAATCTAATTTTCTCAATAAATATAAAAAGAGATAGACGTCAAACACGAGGTAAATGCGGAAGCACTAGAGACTACGACGGGAGCGAACAGACAAAAGATGTAGTTTCAGAGAGAATAACACACGGGCTCAAAGATTCCTTGCTGAAATAGGGTAGGCTACAGCGGGGCTAAAGGTGTGAAACTAAATAATACTTATAGGTGGCAAGGTTGGTCTTTAATCCCACAGACACACGTCTCGTGGCAAAAAACACACAGTATTGATAGCCTACTTTAGCTAAAATAATGTGTTCGATGTATAAATTAATACTTGTTCAAAACAATCACTTTAGCAAAGTTTTCTTTTTTAAATAAAATAATACATTTTTGTTCATTGTTTGTAAAAAGAACATGTTTTTTTATTAATTTATCAACCACACAGAAATATGTCAAGATATATCATCTTACATATTATCTGCATTATATTGTATTAATGTATAAATCAAATTATTCATTGATCATGTTTATTATTTCCAAAAAAAAAAAAAAAATCCATTTGTGATTGTGAATTTTAATTGAAATGGCCACACACCACTAATGAATTGGAATTACAGGAAGTGGAATTTATTAAATTCAGATAAATACAATGTTCTTCCACCTATAATGTTCTTCCTCACTATAATACGGAAACTTCCCGTTAACCAATTAACACATTTATTTACTGTAGCATTTTTACAGTCTTTTACCATTAAAATCACAATATTTTTGTACAGTGTATAGAAGTAGCCAAAACAAAACAATTCTGTCTGTAAGGCCTATAAAACTTTCAAACTTTAAGATTTATTTATACTTGTTTACTTTCAGACAAGCCTTTATTAATCCTTTCTTCAAACTTTGTCTTGACCTGTTTCTATTTTTTACATGCACTTTAGTTTTATGAAATTCTTTTAATTTCAGTTTATTGGAATTCTTTATCCTGTTTGCCACTAGGGATGGACATTTTTTAAGTCAAGTCACCTTCATTTATAAAGCGCTTTTAATAGTATGGATTGTTTCATAAATCCAAGCTCACAAGAAAAAGAATATTCGTATATTTGTTTATTTAAATTAAGTTTATTGAGAAAGACGTTACTTTAATCAAACGTTAATTTTGTCACCCATGAACATCTCTGTACAAGCTTGTCAGACTTTATTAACAAACGTATAAATTACGTCCTTTGTTTTTAAGTTAAAAACATTAAACACACCACCCGATGCATTTAGTTATGTTCAGAAGAACATCTCTGAACTAATGTTGTCGCAGCATTGTTTATACTGGTAGTCAGTGATTTAAAATAAGTGTTCAGGATCAATAACTGGTGTGTGTTTGTGTGTTTAGAATGGCTACAGTGGGAGTGAATGTGATTGAGACAGCAGCTCTAGGGAGACCCTTCCAGCTGGGGATGCTGTATGACTGCAGGAAAGATGCGCTAATACCAGGTACTAAACACATCTTGGGTTACTAATGTAAAAGAGGTTCCCTGAGAAGGGGAACGAGACACTATATATAACAAGACGCTATGGGGAACGCTTCAGCGTGACCGATGTCTGAAACAACATTTGTTTTGGCCTGCGACAGCCTATGACATCTCAACCAGTGTGACCGTGAAACCTAGGGAACCTACATCTATTACCCGAGACCAGGGGTCACCAAGCTTTTAGAAACTGAGAGCTACTTCATGGGTACTGAGTCATACGAAGGGTTTGATACGTTCTTCTGAAATAACAAATTTGCTCAGTTTGCCTTTAGTTATACATTATTAATAATTATTAATGATACTCATCTATGTGAAGACACTGATCACGTTAATGTTTTCTCACAATAATTATCTACAATGACAATAAGGTGGGAAGCAGATATCAATATTCAGCACTTTAATCTCAGTAATTGTTACATTTTTAGATGATCACTTACATCACTACATTTCATAGGAAAAATGTCCCATTTTCATTAGCCACTGACAAACCCTTTTAACAAATCATGAACTATTTTGCACTATGTTTCAAAATGTTATCAATTATGTAATTTTAGAGAAATTACCTTACATATTTTCAAATAAATCTTGTCACATTTTGAACTAATGACCAAATCTGCAGCATTTTTTAACACGCTTTTAAATTGAACACAATTCTTTAATATTTTAATTCAACTTCGCCATGGCACTGCCATGTTGCCACTGACAACATAAAGTAACTTGGATCTGTTTCTTTGTTAGTGGGAAGACTGGCATTGCATGCTGTTCGCCAGTGTGTTGTCATCTGGTGTGTAACTTGACACTGCAACTGTGAGTGAGTCTTTCAGATGTGCATCAGTGAGGCGGGTTCTGTATTTGTTCTTGATGAAGTTCATGTCAGAAAACGCTGATTCACAGAGTTAGGTTGAACCAAACAAGCTAGCAACCTTCATAGCTGCTGTGCATACTCCACTTTAGGCTACTTTGTGTCAACAAGGCACCAAAAGTTTGGTGCAGCCTGGTACGCTTTGAGGTGGAGGTCATTTTGCAATGTTTTCAATCTCCACCTGTCCAGCATCCAAGTTGAACGTTGCACTTAGTTGCTCAGCAAAGCATGTTGTGTCCACAATCATGAAAGGATTGGAAATGAATGACACACATGGCTCAAGCTGATGATGGTCACAAAACCTATTCTCAAACTCTTGCCCAAGTCTGTTTATGACTTCACATTACTTTTCTGCAAATTTGTCAAATGTCTCAGATGCAGAAGCATTGTCTTTCAGCACTGACTGCACAGAGGGAAAGTGCAGCACCTTTTTTTTCCGTTAATCCACAGAGAAAATGTTCATCTTGGCTTTAAATGCATTTAAAACACTTATCATATCAACAACAGTCTTGCCTTTACCTTGCAGCTCGCAGTTCAAGTCGTTTAGTTTCCCAGTAATGTCCGTCAAAAATGCAAGGTCAAGTGTCCACTCTGTGTCCTCTAGCAGTGAGACGTTTTCACTTTTGGACTGCTTGAACTCTATGATTTCACCCAAAAGTGACAAAAAACTAAGTAAAACTCGTCCTCTGCTGAGCCATCAGATTTCTGTGTGTCACCATATTCAGCTGACATCTCCTCCAATAGCACCTTAAAAACCCTGTGCTGTTTTGCTGTTTTTTGCAGCCCCGTCTGTACTCACCGCTACCAGCTTTTCCAATGGTACATTTTTCTGTACGAAAAACTCCTTCACTGTTTTATAAATGTCAACTCCCCTCGTAGTTGTCTTTAAGGGCAGTATTGTCAGGCGTTCTTCTCTTGTGGAGAAATCTTCAAACACCATCCGGATAAAAACTAACGCTGTACTGCTGCTGTCCACGGACTCATCGCACTGGATGCTAAACCAGCTGCACTTCGCCAGATCCTGGTCCAGCTGATCGGCCAAGTTACCAGACATAGTTGACACTCGTCTACCCATCGTATATGCACACAGTTGGACGTCGGAGAGAGTGGAGATTAGATCTGTTCCATTTTTCTCGTCTTTAAGTACAGTGTTAGTAATTATCATCATTGCTCCTTTGACAACTTCTCCGTCTAAAAATGCTTTTTGTGACTTTTTCGCCGTCCTCGTGAAAAAAGACTGTTGCTTACCCAAAGCTGCCTTTAGCTCACAGGCTTTTTCTGCCCGTAGTGCACTTCCCGCTGGGTAGTTACCATGGTAGCTTTTGAGACACGTAGTAAAGTGTCTCTCCTCATTGTGCCGCTTTGCCGTCGCCACAGGCGCTCCGCAAATGAAACACACGCAGGTTCCTTTCTCAGTCGTAAAATAGAATTCCTCCTCACATTTGTTGTCAAAGTAATAAGTTTTTTTCCTTTTTTTCTGCCATGTTTTTGGGGCAAGATACTACATTCAGCTACCACATTCGCTGCGCCCGCTAGCTTACTTTTTTTTTTTTTTACTCTCCACCACGAGCACTGGTTTTATCACGCGCACAAAACATATTTTTAAGATATTGTCATTTTTATATATATATATATAAATGCATGTGTGATTAAAAAAAATAATAGCAACAGAATACAATTATATTTCAGACACAGCTGACTGGTAAGTTGTGCTATTTTTAGACCAGGCCTGTGGGTGACTCATGTGATCCCTGGGGGGGCGACCTGGTGCCCCCTGCCCTAGACGTTCCCTTTGAATGGGAACTCGCACTACATCTATCGGGAACAAATGTCTACTCTGCCATGCTGAGGGGAATACATGCCCTATTGGCCGTGACTAAGCACTAAAAAAGCTGGAAACGAGGAAAGTCTTTGCAGGGCCAAGTGATAGGACTCGGCCCAAGGGCAGAGCTCAAAGGCTTGGAATCATTTACATACCGAAAGATTCCTTTAAAGGAATATGGCCAGGCTTGCATATAGACCTGGTCTGTCACTTCAAAGCATCAACCCCTAGATTCACCAGTGAAGCTGACTCCTGCCATCCTAGCCTGGTCAGTTTACAACCTGTCTGCCTAAGCAGAATCTCTAGATTCAGAGGCCTCCAATGAGAAGGTATTGCAACAGGCAGTAACCACTTCACAACAGATTCCAGAGATGGAAGTACTAGAATGCAGAGACTTAGCATATCGACCCTCCATGCGAGGGGAGGAACTCTGTAACTCTGCTCTGACTTGCAGAGGAGAACTCTACCTCTAGAACGAGGGAGCAATTGACCAACTGGAATAAGTTCAGGGTTCGAAATGAGGGGGGTCTGGGGGGGTCCCGGACCCTCCATAAGTCATTAAGGACCCCCCATAAGAATTTATTTTTGGATTTTGGGGGGTCCCCGACAAATATATTTTAACATTAAAAATGATTGTGAAAATTATAGGTCTTTAGTGACACTTTATATTTATACCAGTAATTATTTAATTACAGCGCGAGGCAGCTATAGGGCAGCTATTAGCCGAGTGAGTTGTTGTTGTGGTGCTCCCGCTAATGTACGGACGGTAACAAAGTTGCGCTGTTGGGGCTCGCGCAGTTATACCATATTCATTTGTAGTTAAGAAACAATATATAGCCTACACACGACCAAAGTGCTGTTTTCCTGAATGCCGATTGAAACCGAGATATTGATTTCATAACAGTTCAATAAACAAATAGTTAAAATAATTAAAATTAAGTTACTTACATTTTTAGACGCAATGGCTGTTTTTGTTCTGTTTCAGCAGCGAAAATAGTTCCAAACAACAGAACCACAGCGCATCTCAGAGCAACACTCATGATTCATTACTGAATAATTCAGCGTTTTGAACTATTCGCTCGAGTCAAAGATTCAATTACCCATTATTAAAACTCCTCATTCTGAATAAATCAGCCGTTTGAACGAATCGTTTAAATGAATGACTCAATGACTCGCTCATTCAAGACGGTCGCCTGCCACCTCCTACTGGCGGTTTAGTTTCAAAGCATCATTCTTTTCAACATTCCTTAATTGTATATTCAAAAAATATTTAAAACAATCTCAGAATCTCATTTAATACGGTTATAATTTTTCAATGTAAATTATTTAATTTGTTTGGTAACAGCCGCTAGGCTGTCTTATTATTTTAATTGAATGTAGCCTATTAATACAATGTAAGAATTTGAAATTAAATTTAGAGCATACACTAAATAAAATTAGGGGAAAAGTGCCCTTTTTAAAGGTACAAAAAATTATTCAGATAAGAGTGTTTACAAAAATGAAACATTGACTATTTAAGTTTAAAGGGAGTAAAGCGTCTGTTTAGGCTATAAAGGAAATTTAATTTTGCCAAAAGAAGAACTTTTATTTTAAATAAATGTTGCTTTAAAAAATCTGCCTTCTTCAGTGTGATATGTTACCATATTATCATGCTTGATTGAATATTTGTAATGTGATGATCAGATGCAGATATCTAAATCAAAGAATATGAGTGGTTGGCGGATGGATTATTATTTATTTTTAACAACAGATTCGAGTGACTCAAAGTGCACCAGATTAATGAATTTATCTTTAAAATGTACAAAATTTTTCTCCGGGGGGGCATGCCCCCGGACCCCCCTAGTGTTACAATTTTGCCACCTCTGCCTCATTTTGAGTAAAGAAGAAAACCCTGACATTGATCCATATAATTTTGCGTACAGTGTAGCAAGATAGTATTCAGAATTGTTTTAATTACATACATTGTAGGGGACCCCCCAAGAGTCAGAAGTCATTTCGAACCCTGAATAAGTTTATAAAGGAGGCCTACTGAAACTCCTTTAATTTGACATAATTGTTGTTAAGATCTACCATTAACTATCCCCAGGGAGAAAAACACACCGTTATACCAACCCTATCAAACGAGGGGAGCACTACACAGACTCGGCCGAAAAAAAACAGTTCATCCAGGAGGCTGAAAGCCCATCACTAGACAATACTGCTATATGGGCTCTAGAGAGCAAGGCACTCTGCATACTGACCCACTAACAAGGGGAGTACCAAACTTAGCCTACAGGAGTATCTTAAGGAAGCTCACGGACAGCCTAACAACTTGCTACTGCGGATTGTGCAGAGCCCTAAGGAGCAAAGTACTCTACGTAATGACCCTCTAATTGAGGGGACTACTAGGTAATACACTAGAATTAACTTATCAGGGGGGCTTACAGAGAGACTTGTTACTTGATACAAAAGTACACAGAATTCTAAAGAGTGATTAGTATAACAGTCCTTCTCAGGAAAGGACGGTATTAATAATGTTCAACCTAAGAGAGCTCAGCTGGAAAAGGGGGTCTCAACCGGATGACTAGCACAATAGGAGGCCTATTTACATATTATACTAGAAACAGCCCTACCAAGAACAGAGCTCCCAGAGAATCATGCCACTGGAAAAAGCTATCCAGGCGGAGATCAGGAATTGCAGAATTCGGCAGGAAGTCTTTCTAAACGAGAGGAGGTAATATTACTTCATGCTAACGCTGCTTAACGAGGAGGCTCACAGAGAGCCATGCCACTCTATATTGGAAACATTAAGAGAGCAGAGGCCTCTAGCAAAGAGAGCTAGACCATTCAAATTCACAATCCTAGTGGTTAGCTCAAGGGAGTGGAGGCTTCAACCGAACAACTCTCAATAGATGAGCGAAAGCCTAACAACACTCTAACAACAGGCTTGTTTTAAGAAAGAGCTCTAGATAGTGAAGGCCTTAACTGGATAATTCTCTAGAATGAGTGGAGGCATGACTGCACTACTGTTAAGGAAGCCATCCTATCAGGGGCTTACTAAAAGCCATTCCACTTGGAACATCTAGCAGTAGCGATAAATGGTGAAAAAAACGGCACTGGCCCTCTGGGTCCTGTCTTTGATCGTGAGCTCAAGTTGGGCCAGTCCCCCGCCAGTTCGGGCACGGACCTGGGCCGGTGGTTTATGAATGTTTTAAAGGCAGCCCACCTGCGCCTCCGCCTCCTTACACTTATCGACCACTGCCTCAATGGATGTGTGGAATAGTTCAGAAGGTGAAACCAGTGCATCGGGGAGAAAGCCCTTCTCTGTCTCCCTGGTGCTAGCCAGGTTCACCCACTGATGTTTCTCTCTGGCCACCATTGCTGCCATCGATCTGCTGATCACGGCACCTGTCTGTTTACTGTCCCAGAGAGCGAGATCTGTGGTGTGGCGCAGCTCAGCCATTGCATCAGGGAAAGACCCTGACCCTGGTCCAGGTCCCTCAGCAGATCTGCTTGCTATGCTTGCAGCACATATGCCCTGCCATTTAAGAGATGTTGTTCCAAGGGACTTAGACAGCAGGGTCAGAGCCTTCAGTGATGATGTTTCCCCCTTTGAGAGATAGCTCACAAGCGTCTCTTCAATGGGAGGCATCGACATGTATCAGCGCTCACGCATCCCCTTGACATTTGCATAATTAGAATGCTGAAATCGATGGATATGAGCTAAATACGGTTTCATCCATGCTCTCTCTTTCCCCATAGGATCTTGTCAGATGCAGTGCGAGTTCCCCTTTGAAAGGGAAAATAAATACAAAAGTTTCCTTACAAATATCCATCCTATCACACACCCTGATAAATGATCATTTTATGGATGACTCTAGTCTATTATGCTGTACTCAGTTTATTTTTGCTCTGGGTATGATAGAGCAAAAGTTTTGTAGATTATATAATTTGTTGCAGTGAATACATGCATCATATTGTGAACAAAATTAAGGATGATTAGTTAGATTATCAAATTAGACTTCTGCGCATCAATTACTGCATTTCTGTAAGTGTTAAAGACCAATTGTGTTGACATATACACTCACCAGCCACTTTATTAGGTACCCCATGCTAGTAACGGGTTGGACCCCGTTTTGCCTTCAGAACTGCCTCAATTCTTCGTGGCATAGATTCAACAAGGTGCTGGAAGCATTCCTCAGGGAGTTTGGTCCATATTGACATGATGGCATCACACAGTTGCCGCAGATTTGTCGGCTGCACATCCATGATGCGAATCTCCCGTTCCACCACATCCCAAAGATGCTCTATTGGATTGAGATCTGGTGACTGTGGAGGCCATTTGAGTACAGCGAACTCATTGTCATGTTCAAGAAACCAGTCTGAGATGATTCCAGCTTTATGACATGGCGCATTATCCTGCTGAAAGTAGCCATCAGAAGTTGGGTACATTGTGGTCATAAAGGGATGGACATGGTCAGCAACAATACTCAGGTAGGCTGTGGCGTTGCAACGATGCTCAATTGGTACCAAGGGGCCCAAAGAGTGCCAAGAAAATATTCCCCACACCATGACACCACCACCACCAGCCTGAACCGTTGATACAAGGCAGGATGGATCCATGCTTTCATGTTGTAGACGCCAAATTCTGACCCTACCATCCGAATGTCGCAGCAGAAATCGAGACTCATCAGACCAGGCAACGTTTTTCCAATCTTCTATTGTCCAATTTCGATGAGCTTGTGCAAATTGTAGCCTCAGTTTCCTGTTCTTAGCTGAAAGGAGTGGCACCCGGTGTGGTCTTCTGCTGCTGTAGCCCATCTGCCTCAAAGTTCGACGTACTGTGCGTTCAGAGATGCTCTTCTGCCCACCTTGGTTGTAACGGGTGGTTATTTGAGTCACTGTTGCCCTTCTATCAGCTCGAACCAGTCTGGCCATTCTCCTCTAACCTCTGGCATCAACAAGGCATTTCCGCCCACAGAACTGCCGCTCACTGGATGTTTTTTCTTTTTCGGACCATTCTCTGTAAACCCTAGAGATGGTTGTGCGTGAAAATCCCAGTAGATTAGCAGTTTCTGAAATACTCAGACCAGCCCTTCTGGCACCAACAATCATGCCACGTTCAAAGTCACTCAAATCACCTTTCTTCCCCATACTGATGCTCGGTTTGAACTGCAGGAGATTGTCTTGACCATGTCTACATGCCTAAATGCACTGAGTTGCCGCCATGTGATTGGCTGCTTAGAAATTAAGTGTTAACGAGCAGTTGGACAGGTGTACGTAATAAAGTGGCCGGTGAGTGTATTTCAAAGGAGATTGATCATGCATTCTCCAGTGTCTATTGGTAGGGAAAGTGACCCTAATAAGCATTTACCATATAAGCACACTTCAGAAAGCTTCTTTTTTTTTACACAACAGATGCACAAAGCCTTACAGTGGAATAATTTAATCAATATTTTGTTTATTGACATAAATATTGACTCAACTGTATTAAACACTTTATACTTTTGCAGGAATCACACTGTGGGATCAAGAAAAGCTACAGCAGAGTCTACGAGTCCGTCCCCAAATTATCACAAATTTCAACGTCACAGCTTCAGACTCCATTAAGGACAAATCAGCCTTACTGAACATTGACGGCTCTCTGAAACTGAGTGTTTTAGGTGGACTCGTCAATGTCACAGGAGCAGCCAAATATCTCAACGACACCAAGAAGTCTTTCAAACAGCAGAGACTGACGCTACATTATCATTCAACCAGCAGGTTTGAAGAACTGAGCATGAACCACTTGGCACCTGCAAATATAGTTCATCATGAGGTGCTTGATAATGACGCAGCGACACACGTGGTGACAGCAGTGCTGTATGGAGCAGACGCCTGCTTTGTGTTTGATAGAGAAGTTTCCTCAGATGAGAAAATAAAGACAGTAGAAGGAGAAGCAAGAGTGGCCTTTGAGAAGCTCAAATTAATTTCAGTAGATGCAAACAGCAATCTGAAGATGAATGACGCTCAGAAGAACGCAGCCCAAAAATTCACATGCAAGTTTTATGGTGACTTCCAGTTACTGTCTAACCCGACCTCTTTTGAAGATGCGTTGAAGATTTTCACTGATCTTCCAAACCTGCTGGGAGAAAAGAAAGAGCTGGCGGTTCCTCTGAGAGTTTGGCTTTTTCCTCTGGACAAACTTCTCTCAAAAGCTTCCAAACTTCAGAAGGACATCAGCATGGATCTAATCATTAAAACTGAATCAGAGATTGAGAGTTTGAATATAACTGAGATGAAATGCAATGATCTTCTTGAAGACTCACTTGCTTCGACTTCTGCTGAATTCCATGATAAAATCCTGCAAATTAAGCAAAATTGCGACATGTACAAACTGAAACTCATGAAGAAACTTGGTTCTCTGCTGCCAAACATCCGTGGAGACGTGATGAAGGAAACTGACCTGAATGATCTTCTACAAGAACATGATGAATCTCCATTCAGAGGACGAGACCTTGCAGAATGGCTGAAAGAGAGAGAAAGAGAGTCTAACATCATTAAATCAGTCATCAGACAATTGAAGAATGCTGGTGCACAGGTAGAAGACAATATAGATCTGATTTCGATGGATCTGGAGGTTGAAAATCTGGTCTGCTACACATTCACATCATTGGACTGGTCAGATGTTCTGCTTCATAAACAAACCCTCTATCTGAATCCTTCAACAAATGTAGAAACTGATGAGAACAGCCCTGATCCAGAGCAGAAGTCTTGGCTCACTCCTGAAATCCAAAAGACTCTGAGGAGCAACTTGAAGATATTTAAGAAATTGATTGATTCAAAAGACCGTAAACCAGCCAAGTTCATTGTGTGCTCAAAGGAAATGAAGAATAATCCAGGTTCCTGCATTCTGCTGTATGAAACTGAATGTGATGAAGCCGTTTGCTTTATTCCTCCATCCAAACCAGCCTGTCCAATCACTGAATCAAAGATCAAAGATAATAGTGTGTTTCTGAAGGTTCCTCCATCATGTCCTGAAACGGTGGAGCTCAGATTACTGTATAAACTGAAGCAGGATAAAGTCTGGTCATCTAAACCTGTGCAGAAGGATCAACTCACAGTTACTCTGACTGATCTGAGAGGATATGAGTATGAGATCAGATGTGCAGCGCTGGGGAAACTCGACTACACCGTATACAGTGACATCACTGAAATTGTCAAAGAGGTATGATGATAATTTATCAGCTGAAGAAAAAAATCATCTTAACATGAGAAGCTTTATAAGAATGAGTAATCGGTAACTTCTTATTTTGGTTTTTAATTATTATCAAATGTTTCCTCTAGACGAGAAAGGTCGTAACGATTATTGGTGAGTCATATATTATTTCTGCCCATCTTTCTTTCTTTTTTTTTTTAAACTTTTTTTTAATTGTGGTGGTCTGTGAATAACAACAACAGTTGTATGTGTGTGTGTTGCAGAGGATCACTCGATCCCTTTTACTACCTCCAAGAGTTGTTGGTCTCCAGGAGCTCCTGAATCTCCTCAGTGTATGTGCCTCTTTTTCATAAACATTTCATTTTTGGGGTGAGAAACCCATTCTAGGTGAATAAACTTATGTTACAGACACAATTCCAGTGGGTTAGTTCACTCCTACATTGCTAGATTGCATTTCATTAGTTGATAAATTGGATATCAATTTGCACAGACTAGGTCTATGGCACTATGTTGACACACAGTCTAGGATGTTTAAGTCTTGTTGCTTAACATTATGCCACAAATACTGTCAGTAAAGCTTAAAGAGAAAGTACACCCCAAAATGATCATTCTGTCATCATTTACCCACCCATGCTAAACCTGTATGACTTTCTTCTGTAGAACACAAAAGACGATATTTTGAAGAGCGCACGGAACCAAACAATATCAAACCAATTTGACTTTCATTGCATGGCTTTCATTTTTTTAGTCATTTTTCAAAATATCTCCATGTTTCACAGAAGAAAGTAATACAGTTGAACATGGATCATTCCTTTAAATATGTTGGTTGCTCTCATCTGTTCCAGCCTTTTATCCAAACTCTAGTAGCAAAGAAGTGATTTCTAGTTCAGTGTTGAGTGTTTTATGTTCCCTAGTCTCTAGGAAAACAAATTATTAATATAGACTAGGTGATGTTATTGACGTAAATGTGATAAATGAAAAGCATGTGAAGTGAAAGTAGCTGAACTGTGTTTGTGTCTCTGTAGTATCAGAGAAGTTCAAACTGAGACTGATGGAGGAGTTTCGGTATCTGAATGAAGAAATATCACCTGGTCGAAGACAACTACTGAATGATGTCTTCATTGAGCGGCACATCACAGAGGAACCAGATTCTCACATCAATAATAATAAAGAAATCATAAGCATTTTCGAAATCCAGAAGATCAGGACAGTTTTGATGAAGGGTGAAGCTGGCATTGGCAAAACTGTGGCTGTGCAGAAGTTCATCCTGGACTGGGCTGAAGAGAAATTAAAACATGACATCAAATATATATTTCTGATCCCTTTCCAGAAGCTGAACATCATCAGAGAGACGGTGAAGCAGTGCAGCTTCATGGAGCTTCTGCAGCGATGCTGTGAAAACACTGAACATCTGAATCCTGAGTCTAGGATCATGCTGATCTTTGATGGACTAAATGAGTTTAAAGTTCCTCTAGATTTCCAAACCACAAAGAAGATTGAAGATCCAATCAAACCAGCCTCAGTCTCTGATCTCCTGACAAACCTCATCATGGGAAATCTGCTTCCAAACGCTCGTATCTGGATCACCAGCAGACCGGCAGCAGCCAATCAGATTCCTGCGGGGTTTATTGATCGTGTGACAGAGATCCAGGGCTTTAATGATGAACAGAAGGAGGAGTATTTCAGAAAGAGCATTAGTGACCAGAGTATGGCCAATAAAGTCATCAGACACATCCAGAAATCTCCACGCATCAACAGCATGTGTTATTCACCAGATTACTGCAGAATCATCGCAGCGATTCCAGAGGAAATGTTCAGAACAGACGAGACGGGTTCAGATTTCCCCAAGACTCTCACTCAGATGTACAGCAAACTCCTGTTAGCTCAGACTGAACTGAATCCAGAGAGAAGAGAGACCATCATCGCTCTGGGGAAAATAGCCTTTGACCTGCTGGTAAAGGCCAACTCTCTCTTCTGTGATGAAGATTATGAACTCAGCGCTGAACGTGTTAAAGCAAGCTCATCAATCATAAAAGTGATGGATGAAAAAAGAAAGTCCTTCTGTTTCATGAATCACAGAACACAGGAGTTTCTGGCAGCTTTGTATGTGACTGATGTCATTAATGGAGGAAACCCACTCCAGCTCAGAGATCTCTCCAGTCTAAAACTTGAGCTCGGAGAGCAGAGCTTCACAGACTATGATTCACTCCAGAACGTGTTCGACAGCACTTTACAAAAACAGATGGACCTCTTCTTCTGCTTCTTACTGGGTTTCAGACTGGAGTCCGGTCAGATTGCTTTAAAAGAGCTCCTGACACAGAGAAGCAGCAGCTCTTCATCCAGTCAAGAAATAATTCAACACATCAAAACAATGATCATTAATTCCTCTTCAGAAACTGCAGTGGAAAGCAGTCTCCTGTTGGACTGTTTGAAAGAGCTGGATGACCGTTATCTAATCCAGGAGATAAAGACACAGCTGAAATCTGGACTCAGACTCTCTCCTGATGAGTTCTCAGCTCTGATGATTGTGTTGCTGAACTCAGAAGAGAAGCTGGAGGAGATTAAATATCACCAATCAGAAGAACTGAAGCCTCGACCAGTGCTCAAAACATCTGGAGAACATGAGTGAGTAAATGCATATGAGCTGTGTAATGCATACAAATAATAACTTTCCTTTAACTGTCTAAATGTTTAAAATGTATTGATTATATTATATACTGTAGCCCAGCAGTAACATTTTTAATTCAGTGTTTAACCCTCTGAGGTCTGAGCTGTTTTGGGGCTCTTTCGGTGTTTTGGTATGCCCTGACATTTGTGCTTATTTCAGCTACTTAAAACATACCATTTGCCAACATATAAATTTGCTGTATTCAGCACAAACTCTGCTACAATAATATGTGAGCAAAATTGATGTACTTGTTTGCATTTTATAGAAAAAAAATAATATGCGTGGTTAGTACGTTTTGGAAAAAAAAATGTCACTGCAATAAGGCCATTTAACACATAATGAATAGTTGTCCACAATACTTTTGAGTTACTATTCTTGTAGGCTAGAATTTTTACTTCAAAATGAAGTGAAAATCATTCTGACCACTCTTTCAGAAACATCAATATAACGATTTGAATTTCTTACATCAGTTTTTGGGTCAGCAGTGCTGTATGCGTGGGAGTGTTAATGCCCATGAATATTAATGTGATTTACACCTGGGAAGACTAAAGACACTCCCCCAATGGCTAATGGGCCATCAAGGTGCTTTGAGGCAGCCTGAACAAAGAATGATTCACTGATGAACAAAAAGTTAAAAAGAACAGCATTTATTCAAAATAGAATTTACGTTCTTTCCTAAGAATGTAAAGACTTAAAGTCATTACTATCACTTAACACATCCTTTCAAAAAAACAAACATAAAAATACCAAACTTGTTTTTTTTATAAAAAAAATATTTTTATTCAAAGAATACTAAAAAAAAAACTACCGCAGGTTTAAAAAAACTGTTTGAATAGACTCATGGGCGAATGCGAGTCTACAGAGCTCAGTTGCGGTCCAGTTTCCCGTGCAGGAAGAAATCGCAGTGTCTGTGGAACCATGTCAACATCGGTCTCTGTTTTCCATGACAGCGTGGACTGCATGTTGCTCGTCTGCTTGTTTGCCTTGGCTCTCTTCGGAACTGGTGCTTGGACATTGTCACATCTGTTATAAAAAAAGAAGAAAGAAAAAGTGTGAGCATGCTGATAAGACAATCAAAGAAACTGTATTATTATCATTATCAATCACTAATTACCATGGATTTAAAAAAGACATATTTGTAATTTCACACAAGAATGGGAACTTTTACATTATGACGATGTAAACACAATTAGGCTACATTTCATCTGTAAAATATTACGTCTATGCACTTACTCAGTATTATTCTCGATCGCACTGAGAACTGAACGACACCTGCGTGTCCCTCTGCGAGGTGCTGGAGAAGGAGAACGTGATGCAGCCAATTTCCTAAAAAACAAAACAAAATAACTGTTAGCATACATTATGTATACAACAGAGTTATTGAATATTCTGTACTGAATATGCATCTGTTACTGAATATTCTATATAGGTATTATTGTTTTTTTTGTATTATGTTTTGTTATTGAGTGTTAAAGCTGCCGTGACAATATAATTTCCTGCAAAGGATCAATAAAGTATCAACAACAACAACAACATCTGTTGATGGCCCATATAGAATGCATGCTGATAACACAATCAAAGAAACTGTATTATTATTACGCTTATCAATCACTAATTACCATGGATTAATTTCACACAATAATATGAACTTTTACATTATGACGATGTAAACGATATTACGTCTATGCACTTACTCAGTATTATTCTCGATCGCACTGAGAACTGAACGAGACCTGCGTGTCCCTCTGCGAGGTGCTGGAGAAGGAGAGCATGATGCCACATTCCTAAAAACAAAACAAAATAACTGTTAGCATACATTATGTATACAACAGAGTATCTGTTGATGGCCCATATAGAACGCACGCATTTATTATGTACACTCAATGAACGGATCGTTCGCGATCGACACATCGCTACATTTCAAACATTTACACCTGTATTCACAGTGCATAAGGCAGTAAGCATGATAATTAGTGTCATAGGCTAACTAAAACTGAACATTTGCGAGTATCTATGGCCCATATAGACAGCACGCATTTAGGGATAGGCTACACAATGAACGGATTGTTCGCGAACGAACGACACATCACTAACTTACATTTCAAACATTACACCTGTATTCACAAACAAGTATTTACGCATGATAAAGTGTCATAGGCTAAACAAAACTGAACATTTATATATAACATATTGTATTTAGACAGAATCTATCACGTTTTTACCAGAGTCTGAAATATCACATATAACCTAGCAGTTATTCCCCAAAAAATGCATTACACATAGGCTAAGGCAGTAGGCTATTTTAGCATGATAAGTCATGGGCTAACCAAAACTGAACATTTATATATAAAATATATTGTATTTAGACAGTATCACGTATTTTACCGGAGTCTGAAATATATTTATCTCAATCACATAACCTAGAAGTTATTCTCGAACAAAATGCACTACACATAAGGCAGTAGGCTATTTAGCATGATAATCAGTGTCATAAACTAATCAAAACTGAGTGAAAAATATGTATGCTATATACAAATATGTTCAGAGAATATCACATTTAAAAAGTTTACACGAGCATACAATGTTAGGGATATTGTGAGGTATTTCCTATGTCAAAAGCTAGCCAAAACTAGGCAAAATATAACATTCATTTGAGCTCTATATGATAAGAAAACGAATTATAACACTAAAAAACTTACTCCGAACTTCTATCCTCGGTTGGATCAATTCGTTCTTGAAAATGCAGCCTTTTCGTCGTCCGAATTGCAATCTTCCTCTGAAGAAAATGTGAATTCGTCATCACTGTCCAGAATCATCTGAAGGGCCTCTCTGTCGGAGTAGCGTGCTGCTGCCATCCTCCAAACGCGATGAACTAACAGTGAATGATCTGATGAAGAAGCTTCATGTTTTTGTGGCTGGATCGCGGGGCGTGCCGCGTGTGCGATGCATAGATCACCTATTTTACCATGTGAAAAGCGCTGGGGGCGTGGCGATCTGAGCTGATTAATGATAATGAGGGGAAAACGAAACAACTGTAACTCTCCTTGGTTTCAAACGGATTACATAAACTGGAAATTTAATTTTTTTAGTAGCTTACTTCATTTAAAAGAAGAGAATCTCAGCTTCATAAAGAGACATCTCTCGTATCTCTGTGACAAGTATTAACAGAGTTACAGTTATTTTTTCGGACGCGTTTCAGAATGGACTTCACTGACGGAGAGAAGGTAAAACGCGCATCATGTTTATTATTCTTTATTTGACGAAAAGCACAACACTTTGTTTTTATTGTGAGTACCCTAAAAAAAATAGAAACTAAACAGGATCTAATGATGTACAACACTTAAATGTAAGATAAAAATCAACAGAGTAATTTGAGTCTCTTTTGCACTGATAAGGAAAAAAGTGAGCTCATCACGCCCCGTGACGGCCGACCTCAGAGGGTTAAACATTGTTCTTATTTAGTTCTATCAGCCATGTAAAGCCTATAATATACATTTGGTATCCGTTCAGATTTTCATCTGAAAAGTCAATACCTAGTTGTTGAGCTGGTGTAACTTTTTTCAGTCAAAGGTTCGGTAAGGATGAGTTGATAGAGACAATATAAAAGCACTGGTTGCATGTATTCCTGCCATTCACAAAACACAGAATCCGTGCAACCGTTCCCCGGAATGCCGTCCCTCCTCAAAACTCCTTTATCTCCAGCCCTGTATAAGTATAGGGATAACTTTGCCTATTTGAGGGTGGGGGTACATTTTTGGTAATACCTGAATGCAGGATATATCAGTGTGGTCTCAAAGCTTGTGCTGATCTGAGTTCTTTTATACTTTTGTAGACATTTGTATTTAATGTGTTTTCTTTGCACTCACAGGTTGAGATCTTGTGATATCAGTGATGGAGGTTGTGCTATTCTGAGTTCAGCTCTGAGATCAAACCCGTCTCATCTGAGAGAGCTGGACCTGAATGAGAACATCCTTACAGAATCAGAAGTGAAACGGCTTTCAGCTCTACTGGAACATCCTCAGTGTAAACTGGAGAAACTGAGGTCAGTGGTATTTTGTATTAGGTCATGAATTTTTCACAAGAAATACTTTTGTTGTTTATATTATGCTGTGAAAAACAACAAAAGAGTAAAAAGTGGTAGGACAGTGGTTGTGAGTGGGTCACTAAGCTTGGTATACTGTAATACAAGTTATACTTGGAATAAGGGATGATACTAGTTTGAAATGATATACTGGTTTAAGGGGGGAATTGTCCTGTAACTTTTAACAAAAAAAAAAAAAATATATATATAATATAATGATGAGAAGATATATACAGAAATATACTTTTAGGACTTTATCAGCTGGTGGAAACACCACATACTGATGGACTGCTACTTTTGATATCGACCCTCGCTCTGTTCAGGGACTCGTTATTCCATTTCTGTTCGTCAAATGTCTGTAAAATGTTTTACATTTATGTTTCAGTTGTTGAATGTTCATTAAAATATTTACACATAATAAGAAATTTGCTGGAATTAAAAGCAGTTGAAAGTGAGAGGACATTTCTTGTTTGGCTGAGTATATTAGGAAATATGGATACATTTTTGATTTTTAATTCCTCTAGAGCGGATAGCAGAAAACTGGTCTGAGAGTGTCCTAGAGAAACACTTTCCAGACCCTGATCACTGGCCAATACACACGCAAACAATATGAGTGTGATTCTTTTTATGATATTAAATCTGCATATATATATATATATATTTTTATATATATATATATATATTTTTTTTTTTTTTTTTTTTTTTACAGTCAAAACACCTTACAATTCAAATCTGAAAATTCAGAACAACTATGTTTAAAAAATGATTGCAGTAACAATAAACTATTACTAATGTTTGAAACAGCTGTTTTTTTCATAGGTCTGAAATTGACCATTTCATATTTAGCGAACTTATGTCTCTAAAATACCTTTCAACAAGGTTTAGCTCTAATTGTATTCTGACTTCACCATATTTTTTATTTCTCGCACTCACAGGTTGAGATCTTGTCGTATCAGTGATGGAGGTTGTGCTGTTCTGAGTTCAGCTCTGAGATCAAACCCGTCTCATCTCAGAGAACTGGACCTGAGTGAGAATAACATCACAAAATCAGGAGTGATGCTGATTTCAGATCTACTGGAACATCCTCAGTGTAAACTGGAGAAACTGGGGTGAGTGGTATTGTGCATATTGTATAATATAATAACACAATCTTTCACTGTTCAATGTATTTTTAGGGGTTCAAGAATGAAATGCTGAAACCCTACTGTAATTGTGGGCTAAGAACCGAAGATGCGTAGGAACTAATTGTATCTGTTGGCGTTCTTATTATTAGGGGTGTAACGGTACACAAAAATCACAGTTCGGTACGTACCTTGGTTTTAAAGTCACGGTTCAGTTAATTTTCAGTACAGTAAGGGAAAGAAATGCAAACATTAAACTGCTGGTTGTTTATTATAAACTTTTTTTTAACAATTTGTTTACACTTTTTTAAACACACTTTTCAAAATTTTAACTGTTTGCAGGTAAAAACAAAGCTAGACACAAATCAATAATAAACACAAGTTATGGTTTTATTTACTCTTTGTTTGTTATTTAACAAACAAACACTCTTATTTAACAGCAGTTTATGATTTAATGCTGATTTGCTTTAAGGACACAAGTAGAGACTAGTGTTGCTTTCGTAAACGAAAATTATGACGAAATATCGTCGTCAACGAACCTTTATCACGTGACGAAAAGGAGACGAGACGCAACGTAAATGCTGGTCATGTGACGATGACTATAATTTAATGTATAATGCAATATTGTTGATGAATAAAAACGAGACTAAATGTGGTTTACAAAATAAAAACTATGCTAAAATGTCTCTTCATTTTCGTTGACCTAAACGAGACGAGACGAAATGTTATTTAACGTTATTTTGTCTCGTTTACTTGCGTTATTATTATTATACAGCATTTCTATTTCCTGTGTTTCACTTCAGGGGCTGCAACAGATCGCACTGCGCAGACGCAGGCGACATCACATCCTCAAGCCCCACTCGCGGCATTATTTAGAAGATGCAGCTGCGTGAGTTACGGCTGTTTCACACATACTCCGTGTGTAGTGCGTATGCGGTGCGGTGTGTATGCAGGAGCAGCTCGAGCTATTGTGTTTTCACATGTGCTGCGTTTGCAGTGCGCAACTGATCTACAGCTTTACCACAATCACAACATTTATTCTCTATTTTTTATTTCAAATCAATATTTCTAGCCTACATCCATTATGTCACGTTGTTGAGGTACTGTGTAGATCTCTGCTCTGCTGTTATGCACGCACCGCTCCTGGAGCGCATTGCCTCCGCGTGCATTGTGAGCGCTCTAACCTATTAACATGGGTGCGGGAAAAAAATACACACCGCAAACGGTGTAGGCTATGTGTGAAACAGGCGTTAGCATAAACGACAACAAACACAGTTAAGTCTGACACAGAGAAATGGATTCGTCTTTGGGAGAAAAAGAAGAAATGACATTTGGAAAAACTTTCATTTCGTCTATACTAGCCTACTAGGTATACATATTGACTGGGTTAAATAGAATTGCATTACTAAAAAGAGACTAAAATACAATTTTCATTGACTAAAACTAGAATAAAATGTCATCAGTTTTCGTTGACTAAAACTAGAATAAAATGTCATCAGTTTTCGTTGACTAAAACTAGAATAAAATGTCTTCAGTTTTCGTTGACTAAAACGACGTTGACTAAAACTAGACTAGACTAAAAAGAGTATGAACGTGACTAAAACTAATAAAAACTAAAATGACAGCTTGACACAAAGACTAGACTAAAACTAAAATTAAAACAGGCCGCCAAAAACAACACTAGTAGAGACACGAGCAGTTCATTGATATTTCCACACAGGCACTTCTTAGACACCTCACTGCTCATGTTTCCTTTATTTTTGGTTGAATAAGTCCTTTAAGTATGTAAATGAAACATTGTATTTGCTTTATTTTTTTCAGTTTAATTTAAAATTTTAGTTAAAATATATATTTTTTAATTCATAGCACCAGCACTAATACCAGTGTTACCAATTTGAACACAGATACTATATTGTGTAAATTATTATATCTTGGCAGTCTAGCACACACACACTTTGCTCTCTGAGTGAGTTTGTCATTGTCTTATCACTTTATTCTTTGAAAACAGGTTGAGATCTTGTCAAATCAGTGACAGAGATTATATTGTTCTGAGTTCAGCTCTTAGATCAAACCGTCTCATCTGAGAGAACTGGACCTGAGTAAGAATTACATGAATGAATTGGGAGTGAAGCAGCTTTCAGATCTACTGGCAGATCCTCAGTGTAAACTGGAGAAACTGGGGTGAGTGTCACTGGCTTTATTTTATACATTTGTTTGAAAGAAGACCGAATGAACCTGTTATTTTTTGTCAGATACACATGAAGATGGAAAAACATTTGTTCCCCCTTTCTTCACACTCACAGGTTGAGATCTTGTGATATCAGTGATGGAGGGTGTGCTGATCTGAGTTCAGCTCTGAGATCAAACCCATCTCATCTGAGAGAGCTGGACCTGAGTAAGAATTACTTTAGAGAATCAGGAATGAAGAAGATTTCAACTCTACTGGAACATCCTCAGTGCAAACTACAGAAACTAGAGTGAGTTGAGTAATTAAGAGACTGTCTGTTCTAGATGGAATCAACAATTTGTTTATTTAGAGTTCGGGGTCGGCAACCTGTGACACACATGCCAATATCAGCACACTAGGGGTGTCAAAATTAATCGTTTCTTCGATGCACCGCGATGCAGACGAGGACGATTCGGTTTCGGTTCAGTAATAGACCATAACCGGTTATAATGTACTGACGCTTTTCTGACGTCATTTAACGCGTATGTGCTTTGTCCGCGGTAGCAAACACTGCTGGCAGAGGGAGACGAGACGCGAGTGAGAGTAATTAAACATTCTTACATATGAGCATGCAAGTTACATGCGCTTCTTGAGGCACACACGCAAGGTCTCGCTCTCCGTGCACGCGCAACACGGTTTGAACATTATACATTCACGTAGCCTTTCGAAAACCGGGACGTTCAGTGTCCCGGGAATCGGTACAAACCGGGACAGATGGCAACCCTTCCGCACCCGATGGTCAAATTACACTTATTGTGTTGTTTCGCGTGATTATGGATGATCGTCTTCAACAGCGGACTCGGTGACGGTTGATGATGCGCGCATCTCCAGGGTAACGTACACTGATGAATGAGCACTGCTTTTAATGAACATTTCTTTAAAACAAAATTATTTTGAAAGAATTTCATTTTCTTAATGGCATAAACAGGCTTTAGTCCCATGAAACTTAAACTGGAATGTCTCTGTTTTTGCACGCATACATCACTTTTGAAGTAAAATTGAAAATTAAGGATGCGGTGCATCGCAATGCATCACGATAATCGAATTGAACCGAATCGATGACATGATAATCGTAATCGAACCGAACCGTGAGACCAGTATAGGTTCACACCTCTACAGCACACAGAGGGTTAATCACTGTGGGTTAAAAAAATGCTTCTGAAATAATAAATAGTCAGTGTTGGGTAACTAATCAAACAAGACATTTTGAGATGTAGTTAATTCTTCTATTACACTTTAACCTTTAAAAATAGTTGTATACAATATATTTATGTAATTATAAATATGTATATGTGATATAAGGCAGGAAGAATTTGTGTGTCCAATGATTAGAACAAACAAAAATGGCACTTAAGGACAAAAAGGTTGCTGACCCCTAATTTCATGAAGTACAGATAGATCGATTCACATTGTTCATTATATAAAAGCAACATGTCAACAGAGACAAAAGAGGTTTAATGATGAGTAGATAAAGAGTTTATTTCAGGTGAACTTAATCCAACTGGCCTGATTATCATTGTTGTAGATTAAAGCACAATAATTCTCACAGGACATTAACACATGCTTCTCTTCACACTCACAGGTTGAGATCTTGTTATATCGGTAACAGAGGTTGGGCTGATCTGAGTTCAGCTCTGAGATCAAACCTGTCTCTGAGAGAGCTGGACCTGAGTGAGAATGACTTTGGAAATGCAGGAATAAAGCAGCTTTCAGATCTACTGGCAGATCCTCAGTGTAAACTGGAGAAACTGGAGTGAGACTCATTGGCTTTATTTGTTTTAGTAAAGACAGGAAATACTATAGTTATAGTTAAAGGTTGTATCAGAGATTTCAGGGCCAAAAAAGACCCAAACATAAATGATCACATTTATCTTATCTTTCCTAACAATCCGCTAGCTGCCCGCCCCATAAGCAGGCCGTCAAAAAACGCATCTCTGTAGGCAGCCTAGGCTCTGAGATCTGCACACAAAAACAATTGGTTTCACCAACCACTCAAAACCAAAATAAATAGTGTTCCAACCAATCACCGACGGGCATGCTATCTTCAGTCGGAGATGAAGAAGTCAGCGTCTATCAACGAACAAGATAAATTGAACATGCCTGAGTCAATCACCAAGAGGAGGTGGAGGAGGATTAGGGCGAGGGAATACCATTGTGTTTATTCCAAGACACGAATAGTTATCGGGAAGGCTTTTGAAAGGTGGAGAGAACTTAAAGAACTGAAAAATTTCAATCGGACGCCGAGGTTGCACTGTTTCTTCAGGACAGATGATTAGCTGCAAGTGCTGACTTTTTTGGATGTGAACTGTGTGTGAAAATATCCTCCATGATAGTTTTTTTTTTCATGATGCACGAAACGGGAGGGAGGGGCGAGTTAACTTGGTTTGTTTGGGATCTCGCTTTAAACACAAACAGAAGTGACGTCACCCACAATCGCTGATACAACTTTTAAGTTAAAGGTTTTTCCTGGTAACACTTAACTAATATTAACTAATGAAACCTTATTGTAAAGGTATTAATTAACATGAATTAACAGTGAGCAATACATTTGTAACAGTATTTGTTAATCTTTGTGAACGTTAGTTAATAAAAATACAGCTGTTTATTGTTTATGTATGTTAGTTCACAGTGCATTAACTAATGTTAACAAATAAAACTTTTGATTTTAATAATGTATTAGTAAATTTTGACTTTCACCAAGATTAATAAATGCTGTAGAAGCACAGTTCATTATTAGTTCATGTTAACTAATCTATTTAACTAATGACACCTTATTGTAAAGTGTTACCTTTTTCCCAATACTTTACTTCCTATATCAGTATTTAATGTGTTTTCTTTCACCAACACAGGTTGAGATCTTGTGATATCAGTGATGGAGGTTGTGCTGATCTGATTTCAGCTCTGAGATCAAACCCGTCTCATCTGAGAGAGCTGGACCTGAATGAGAATTACTTTAATGATTCAGGAGCGAAGCAGCTTTCAGATCTACTGAAGGATCCTCAGTGTAAACTGGAGAAACTGGGGTGAGTGGTATTGGCTTTATTTGATATATTGGTTTTAGTAAAGTCTGGAAGTGTTACACCCACCAGCTGGAGACCCCAGGATAACCACCAGAGGGCACTGTCTCCTGTAGTGCTTTCCCATCATGAACTACACTTCCCATAATCCACTGCCTGGACTCATGTTCTGATTACTGCCACCTCATTTATGTTTGCCTATTTAAACCCTGTTCACTCAGTCAATAATTGCAAAGTCTTGTTTAATGTCAGTGCAATACTGAGCGTTATCCTGGATTTCCCTGTGTCTTGGACCTTGTTTCACAGGTTGAGATCTTGTCGTATCACTGATGGAGGTTGTGCTGATCTGAGTTCAGCTCTGAAATTAAACCCGTCTCATCTGAGAGAGCTGGACCTGAGTAAGAATAACATTACAGATTCAGGAATAAAGCAGCTTTCAGATCTACTGAAACATCCACAGTGTAAACTAGAGAAACTGGAGTGAGTGTCACTGGCTTTATTTCATATATGTGTTTCAGTAAAGACTGGAAGTACTATAATCTTTAGTAGTAGTTTTTCCCATACATTTTTCTAGACATCAGTATTTAATGTGTTTTCTTCACACTCACAGGTTGAGATCTTGTGATATCAGTAACCGAGGTTGTGCTGATTTGAGTTCAGCTCTGAGATCAAACCCGTCTCATCTGAGAGAACTGGACCTGAGTGAGAATGTCATTACAGATTTAGGAATAAAGCAGCTTTCAGATCTACTAGAAGATCCTCGGTGTAAACTGGAGAAATTGGGGTACGTTTCTAATTCTAGCATTGTAAATCCATGCATGTTGACAAACATTCTTCACCACACAGACTCTTTTTTTTTTGTGATTGTCTGATTTTCTGTAGCTGTGCTGTTCTGAGATCAGCTCTGAGATTCAGTCCTCTCTTTACCAGCTTTTTACAGTGTATTTATGATAATGTGTTCTATATATGGTGTAGATAACCAATAATGAACCCTACAATAAATCAAATCATACCTAAATTGTGTTTTAAAGCTGTACTACCAAAGCTTATTTGGTTAAAAAAGAAAATTAAGCAAGATCTTAAAAATCATATGCTTTTGCATGTGTTTGTATTTTTGTTAATGTAAAGGATAAAAATGCAACTGAAATGAGCTAAATGCATTATATTATATATTTTTTACATTATTACGTTATATTACACTATTAAATTATATTAATGTCTTAAAGGGTTAGTTCACCCAAAAATGAAAATTCTATCATCGCTTACTTACCCTCAAGTTGTTCCAAACCTCTATGTGTTTATTTGTTCTGCTGAACACAAAGGAAGATATTTGGAAGAAAATAGATCTCATTCCCCATTGACTACCATAGTAGGAAAAAATACATACTATGGTAGTCAATGGGGAATGAGATCTGTTTTCTTCCAAATATCTTCCTTTGTGTTCAGCAGAACAAATAAACACATAGAGGTTTGGAACAACTTGAGGGTAAGTAAACGATGATAGAATTTTCATTTTTGGGTGAACTAACCCTTTAAGAAATGCAGCATGGGCCTACATCAGTATTAGATTAATCAAATGAAGTGTGCTAAACATTTAAAGGTGGAGTATGTGATTCTCTTTTTTGTCCATTTTTTCAAAATAACTTGAAATCCTATTCCTAACCCACTTACAGCCACTGAGTTAGAAGCACTGAAATGAAAATTAAGCAATTGAATCATCTGTGGAACGGGCAGGTCTCGAAAAACTCCAGCCAATCATTTCCAAGACCACCTAGAATCATTGGACAGTAAGTTCGTCAATCAAGCGGCTGTACCACACCCCCCTCCCCCCAGCGCGCGTGACCCCCGTCGTGCGCATACTCAAAGCTCGTAACGCATGCGCATCTCGTCAGTAAAGCCGGTTCCATGATTAGTAGTAAATCGTCATTACAATCTCTCGCGCATCTGAGTTTTCGCTCGTGCGTGATTGAGGGTCCATGTTCTTCGAATGGGTGGAGTCAGGGCGAGCGTTGGTGGAAAGAAGGTAGGACCATTTGAATTGTGTATTTTCAAAATCTGCCGGTCGTTTTCCAAATCACATACCCCACCTTTAAGTTCATGAGTGTGATTCCCACTGAACACACATAATAAATGTGCTTGTTGATTGTTTTACATAAGTGTCCATATTCATACGTGTAAAGTAAATGTTGTATTAAAGTATAATACAGTATACTAAATATAAACAGGACTGAACATGTATAATATGAATCAATTAAATAGCAAATGGGAAGAAATAAACCACATAGACAGACTTGCTTGGATACTCTGATAGTTGATAAAGACTCGTTAATGTAATAACTGTACATCTTTATGTCTGTGTGTGATTGTCTGATGATCTGATTCTCACTGTATTCTGACTGGAAGGGTTAATCTGTTTCTCAGACACTAACAGGTTGAGATCTTGTCGTATCAGTGACGGAGGTTGTGCTGATCTGAGTTCAGCTCTGAGATCAAACCCGAATCTGAGAGAGCTGGACCTGAGTGAGAATTACCTTAGAGATTTCACATATACTGGAGGATCATCAGTGTAAACTGGGGAAACTAGTGAGTGCCATTATTCTGCTGCTGTGTGGTTGTTGTACAAAAAACTCAAGGGATGTCAAGAACAGGTTTATTTTTCATGAAAAACAGTGACAACACCCAATCCTCAGTAGAAATAACTTACTATACATCTCTCAGTCTCTGTGTATGATAGTCTAATGCCTGATTTGTGTTTTACATGAAAAAAACACCTTTTAAATGTTTGAGATAAATGTTCACAGTATTAACAGACATAGCATTTCAAATATAAATATAAAACTAATCTAGCTCCTTTTACCAGCAGTGCTTGTTTAGTTTGTTTATCCCTCTCTCAGCCTAATTTTACTATTCTGTGCTCAATTGATTAGATGTTTCATATTTACAGTTCTCATCCACAATTCTAAAAACTCCTAAATTATACAGTATATAGCATACCCATGAATATGTTAAGACAACACACCAAAACTTACTAAAATACTTACCAAATACTTTGGTAAATCATTACCAAAATGATTAATTTCAGTACATCAGACTAGATTTGTACATGTTCTGAAGGAAATGCGAGTAGTGCTAACTCAAGCAAAACTGAGTTTAATCACAATTCAACTTTTCAGAATATAAATGCTCAAATTCACAATTTCGTATTTACAATATAATCCACACATGCATGTTAAACAGATATAGCACTGTACAGTTAGTTTTAGTTTTGTACTCTTGCTTCAAAAATGTACACAAATGTGCTTTGACTTGTGATAACTGTTGAGACTGTTTATGTGACTTTGATCTTAGACTTTAGAAATATAACTGGTCTGATCTATTACCACACTTGGATGGTGTTTGCCAGAATTGCCTGTTTGTAATTCTAGATATTATATTATATATTATAGATATCACATAATGCATGATGGAGAGACTTTAGTCTAACCTTAATTTAATTCCAAGTAATTTTGAACAGTTTTACTGTGTTATCTGTTCTGGCCCGGACCATTAAATTCATCACGTAAATGTTTTTCTTGTCTCACTTTTTCAGCAGCTCAGTTCTGTGTAGAGCCTTTATAGTGACAGATGAATTCTGAATATATACTCTTTCATTTTAACCTGAGGCGTCATTCTTCTCTTCATTGCTGTATGTGTACTGTTGCAAACCAAATGTAAGTGAAACTTAAAAGAAAAAGAAAGAAAACTAAAATGACCTGCTGCATTAGTCTGAGGTGTGTGTGACTGGAGAAATGATCTGATATCTGCTCTGTAACCAGATACAGGACTGTAAACATTTTGGTCCATCAAAAAATAGGCACTGAAACAGTTGCCCAAACACTTTGGCCCTCATTTATCAAAAGTGCGTACACCAAATTTCCAGCGTACACCTGGCGTACACCCAAAACCACGGTGACTTTGAGATTTATCAATATGGACGTTGGCGTACGGCACGCTCTAATCCTACACCAGCTCAGGAGGTGGTGTACGCACGTTTGAGTTGTGGAAATGCGCAGAAAAACAATTCCTAACACCACAAAACGCACTGACAAACTAAAAGATATGATATATGATCCACTGTAAACAACAACAACAACAACAACAAATTATAAACTTCAGTGTTTATTTTTGTGCAACATGGACTTCAATGTTTAATTTGTGTGATTTTACCAAAGCATTTGATTTGTAGACATATGTATTCCTTCAGTTGCGAGCCTGTGCGCTTTACCTGACGTAAGGCCCGGCTCGTGCGCACGGAATGGGTTCAGTAATGAAAAATAATAATTATTAATAATAATAATAATAATAACGACATTCTTCTTCTTAATATCAATAACTTTACCAATAATCAATAACATTAATAATAAAAATCATAACGAAAAATCGACTCTGGCTCCTCTTCAGTGCCGAGACGCGCCTCTTTGTGGCGATCTTTATATCTGACCACTTTTTTCCCACCTACAATAAACAAGGAAAATGCAAATAAGAATGCTTAACTTATTGGTCTATATTAAGCAATAAAGAAAACATATAGCTTGATTAACTCCCACACAATATTAACAGAACTCGTAATTCGGGTCCATATTTTGTTATTGTGGGCGCCTAATCCCACTCTTTAAACTCCTAAATAAAACAATTTTATTTCTTTCCACTTCCCTGGTGATGGTCTCGATCTCCACGTCGGATAAGTTTCTCTTTTTGCCGTCTTCCGTGTGTTTATGGCGTAAAATGAGGGCGTGGGGGAAGCGGAGACTTGAATATATAGGGGCGTGTTATTCTAATGACGATCGTTTTCAGCCGCGGGATTTATCAAGGACAGGTATTGCGTAGTTACACCTAGATTTCAAAGGTACGCACTGCTTCATACATCAGGCGGTGAGAGGAGTGTAAGCATAATCTTACGCCAACATATATGCCCGTTTCTACGCAAGAATGATAAATGAGGGCCATTGTGAACTAAAAAGCCTTTGAACTATGATCCAATGATTACTTCTAGATGATGCTTTGTAACAGGCAAGCCTGTTACGAAATCTTTTATCTGCAGTTTTCTTCCACACCACTAGGGGTGCTATGGTTCCTAATTGTGCTCCTTAAGTAAAGGTGGGTTTGTAGAGGAAGTTAGCAAAAACAACTCCTGTAGCAGCCATTCAGGTAGAAATGGGAGAATTACCACTAGAGTTAAGGAGGAAACAGTTAATGGTTAACTATTGGGCTGGTTTAAAAGGACATAATGATTCACATCTCACTAAGGCAGTATTGCAGGAAAGCTGGGAGTATGGGAAAAATTTAAAGGAAAATTTTGGACGGATTGGAAATGAAATAGCCAAAGAACTAGAAGTGTATAATTTGAGGATGAGTCCCACGATAGTTTATCCAGAGATTGCACCATGGAAGATAGTTTGGCCAGAGGTAGACTGGTTTGTGTTGCAGGAAAAAAGGAAGGCTATAAATTTAGAAAGGGTGTTCATAAATCGGTTGGTGGAAAAATATAATACATATTTACAGATTTATACAGATGGAGCTAAGAATCCAGAGACGGAAGCAACAGGATTAGGGGTGGTGATACCAGATAAAGGAACAGGAATCAATAGGAGAACATCTAATCAACTAGGGGTTTATACAGTGGAAATGCTGGCTATATTAATTGCATTACGATGGGTAGAAAGGACGGGACAGAAAAAAGTATTGGTATGCTCGGATTCATCAGCAGTTTTTAACAAGTCTTCGGTCATTCAAATCCAAAAGTCGTCAAGATATGCTGTGGGAAGTACTCCAGTCAGTAACAAGAATAGTTAACCAAGGTGGACAGGTAAAGTTTATATGGGTCCCAGGACATGTAGGGGTAAGGGGGAATGAAATGGCTGATCAATTAGCAAAAAGAGCATTATCAAAAGGAAATATAGAAATGCAAGTTAGTATTAGTAAAGCAGAAGTTAAAAGTGTGATATGGGAGAAAATAAATCAAAAGTGGCAAGAAAGGTGGGATAGAGAGAGGACAGGGAGACACTTATATCAAATTCAAAGGGAAGTTAAAGATACAAGGGTTGGATTTTCTTAAGAGAAACAGGGGTTTTTAATAGGATATAAATAAAGGTAGTATGGATGAGGGTTAAAGTATAAATATTGCTGTTGTAATTATGGTGGTAATAATAAATAGTGGTATTATAATTATTAACATGCAGAATGAATGGGATGTGGTGTGTGTGTGAGTGCGAGAGGGGGATTTAGTCTGTAAACCTATTTTCTGTTCCACACTCCGGAGCAGAAGGTGGCGGAAATGCATCAATAAGTTGGATGCCAACCGCCGTAAAATAGCAACAAGAAGAAGAAGAAGAAGAGGAAGTTTTTTTTTTTTTTTTTTTTTTTTATTGAAACATATCTTATCACAATAAACAACAAAGACATCTTACAAAAAATAAAAATATAACATCCTCAAAATGTGCAATATAAATCTTATTATATTATAAAATACAAATCACACCTCCTGCAAATAGTCTGAAAAGACATTTTCCGTCCTGTTCACATGACAAGGAAGAGCAAACTAGATTGAAGGAACTCAAAACAATAAAAATAAACTAAAACAAAATAATAACATAAACAAACCAAAAAAAGGGACTCAGCTCATCTGAAGTGTTATTAAACGATCATACAGTTTTTTAGCCTGGGCATTCTCGACCTTTATAAGACAGTTTTGAAACAGCAAAAGTTCATTTTTAAATGCAGACCATGTGGGGGAGGACTTAGCAAATCGACATTTATGTATATAATATTTTGTAGCTATAATTAGATTATTTACCAAAAAATCATCATTTTTATTTCGTAGAGTTACACCCATCTGAATATTTTGATATGAAAAGAAATCTATGTTTATTGATCTGGAGGACAACATGCTGTGAAGAGATTTCCATAAATTCTGAGCCATTTGACATTCATAAAACAAGTGTTCAGTTGTTTCAACATTAATTTTGCAAATATGACAATTGTCTACCTCAAACTTGAATCTTTTCTTTAAAAACTCATTAGAGGGATATATATTATTTATTGTTTTAAAATGTACTTCCTTAAATTTAGGAGGAACTGGATATCTTAGGAATTTTGTTCTAATTGAAGATATTTCATATTTATTATAACCAAGAAAGGAGAGAGTGCTCCTTGTTCTACCCGGGTACAAAAAGTTAATAAGAGTTTGCTTAAGAAATTTATTATTACATTTTGTATCTACCAGGTCCACATAATCGATTTTAATTTTGTGTAGTCTAGGTGATGTAATGTTCATAATATTATTCTTTATTACTTGAATAAGGACCTTTGGAATGTTTTGTGTTACTTTGTTGTAATCAACAATTGAGCAGTTAATATTGTATTTAGAATTAAATTTCTCCAGTTCCAGAATATTACCATTTTCATCCAATATATGAACAATTGACCATATTTGCTTTTCCCACCAGTCTTTCCGAAACATAGATTTCCTTCTACACAATATAACTCTAACTCTAACTTGTTCCATAATGGAACATTGTGGGGACTGAAGTTATGTTTGAACATCAGTTTCCACTGTAACAATACCTGTTGATGAAAAGTTGAAAGTTTTATAGGCAATTTAGATATTTCAAAGTCACATGTTATTAAAAATGTAATACCTCCCACTTTATCAAAGATATATGCCGGTAAGGAGAACCATATCTCTTCACCGTTCCTCAAAAAAGATTGGAGCCATTTAACTTTCAATATTCCATTCATAATTTCAAAGTCGATTGCCTTTATGCCACCTTCCTCATAATTTTTCAACAGATCTCCTTTTCTAAGGTAGTGATGTTTATTTTTCCAAATAAAGTTAAAATTGATTCTATTAATTTCTTTAATTAGCTTTGAAGAAATAGCAAGAGAGTAGGATGGATATATCAGTCTGGAAATAGATTCAATCTTAGTCAACATCGTTCTTCCAAATAATGTTAAATCTCTTTGTAGCCAACTGTTTAATGTTTTTCCACATTTATCAATATTATCTTGGATATTCTTTTTTTCACTTGTATCTGATGATTTGGAAATCCAAATACCTAGATATCTTATTTCGTTTTTGACTGGAATATTATATAGTGAGGATTCAGAGCAGTTATGAATACTCATCAGTTCACATTTACTCAGATTCAGATATAGACCCGATGCTAGTGAAAACCGCTCTATTACTTTTACAGCTACTGGTATTTGTTCCTTATTTTGTAAAAACAGAGTAGTATTGTCAGCGAGCTGACTTATGAGTAACTTGTGGTTGTTTATCTCTAAACCTTTAATATTTGAATTTTTAACCGCAATTGCTAGTAGTTCAGTCACGGCAATGAATAAAAGAGGAGAAATACTACAGCCCTGTCTTATTCCTCGTTCAACCTTAAATCTAGGACATGTACCTTCTGAGAGGGAAACACAACTATTAATATCCGTATGCAACATAATGATCATATCAAGAAACTTATTTCCAAAGCCAAAGTGTCTCAGTGTGTTAACAATAAATAAGTGTTCCACTGAATCGAATGTTTTCTGGAAATCCAAAAAAAAGATAAAACCATCTTCCTTAATTAAATAATTATAATCAATTAGATCCAGGACCAGGCGGATGTTATTATGGATGGATCTTCCTTTGAGGAAACCAGGGCTGCGTTTCCCAAAAGCATCGTAAGCCTAAGTTGATCGTAAAAACGATCGTACGACTGATCTTAATATTGTGGTCTGTTTCCCAAAAGCATCGTAACTTAAGTAGCACTTGAAAATCTTCGTAGAACTACGAGTGCTCCAGAGTAATCGTACATCCCCAAGTGCATCGTAAGAAGACAGATTTATGAGGTCACCTGCAGGACAACCGGCAGATTACACTTTTATCTAGATTTAACAGATTACAGTGCAACTTGAGTATAATATAACAACGATTGTACTTTATTGTACACTTTATTATTGTACTCGTGTTTTGTTTAAATTAATTTATAAATGAAATAATTAAAAAGGGAAGAAAAAATTGAAATACACATCTAAATTAAATGAATGAAAAAAAAATCATAAACGAAGTAATGTGGGAATCATGTTTTAAAAACTGGGCAAAATAGGGATGAATTTTAAAAAAAATTGCCAATGACTTGCTGACATGCACGAAAACCAGCCATGTATTTTGCGGACCCCCTTCCCTGATCTTTGAACGCCGCTGGTTGCAGTTAGTTTGCAATGTCCTCCCAGATGTTTTGTTTTTCCTTATTTGTATGGTGTCCTTTAAATCTGTTAAAAATAAAGTCTTTGTTTCGCTCTATCTCCTCTAAAAGGACATTAATTTGACCTTTTTTTAAAGGTATCGTTTTGTTTTTTTCAGCCATTTTGTCAGTCCCTCCGCCTGTATAGATGCTTTAGACTTGTCTTGATTTATAATCCACAACAAATGACGATTTGTAGGTTAAACGTTCAGAATATGGTTCCATATAAGGTTATATTTCAGCACTTCGCGAATGGACAGCGATGCTTAAGTAGCACGTAGAGCGCGTTCTCGCGCGTTCATGTTAAGTGCACTTTTGGGAAACGCACGTGGAATTGCCGCGAGCGTTCGTAACCTTGCACGTAGAGAGCGCTCTTAAGAGCTAAGATACATCGTTATCGGGAAACCCGGCCCAGATTGTGTAGGACTAATTAATTTAGATATACCTGTCTTTAATCTTGCTGCCAACACAGTTGTTAGAATCTTGTAGTCCGTATTCAACAATGTAATAGGTCTTAGATTACTTAATATTTTTTTGTCTTTTCCAGGTTTTGGGATCAGTTTTATTATTCCTTGTTTCATAGTTTGCATCAGTTCTTTTTGATTAATGCATTCATTTATCGCCTGAAACAGTAGGTGTTTTAAGTCTTCCCAAAAGTATTTATAAAAATTAGATGTAATACCATCTGGGCCTGGCGAACGATCAGATGCCATTTTTTTTATAGCATAATCAAATTCAGCAATTCTTAGTTCCTCATCACAAACTTCTTTAAAATTTTCATCAATAACAGGAATCAAGTTGTTAATTTTATCAAAAAAAGATAATGCATCTTGTTCTGAGTAGGAAGATTTATAAAGATTCCTATAAAAATTGAAAACTTCTTTTTCAATGCGTTTGGGTTCTGTACATTCTTCTCCATCAACTATAAGACTACAAATTGAATTATATTCTTGTCTGCGTTTTTCTAATTTGCAAAAGTATGCAGTATTCTTTTCTCCTTCTTCAATCCACCGGGCCCTGGATCTAATATATGCACCTTTAGCTTTATCTATATACATTCTATCCAATTTGGATTGCAAATTACTAATTTTTTCTTTGTCCTCTTCATTCCAATCTGATTTACTATAAAGTGTCATGAGTTCTTTAACCACTGTTACTTCTTGAGCCCTCTTTTCTTTATTCACTTTTTTACCAAACATTATTGAATGCTTTCTAATACTAAATTTCAAAAATTCCCATTTTTGTATAGATGTGTCTAGTGTATTGTCATTTTTTATGTCAAAAATAATTTTTTTAATGGAATGACAAAACTCTGAGTTTTTTAGTAACTGAGAATTAAATTTCCAATAATCTTTTGGTTTGTTATTTTTATTACTATTTCGGATTTTCAGGTTAATAATACAATGATCACTTAAAGGACAGCTAGCAATTTCTGTTTCTGTGACATGATCTGATATTGAGTTTGATATCAACCAATAATCGATTCGTGATTTATTTTGACCATTAGGTTTATGCCAGGTAAACTGTTTCACTCCACTATGTAAACTTCTCCAGATGTCTATCAATTGGTTATTATTAGCAAAAGCTTCCAAAATTGTGTTTCTATGTTCACTCAGTAACTTGGAAGGCCATCTATCCATCCACTCATCAGGTGATAAATTGAAATCCCCTCCAACAATAATATGATCTGTGGGGAATTTTGCTTTTAGTTCTATAATAATTTCTGATATTTGATGTAACAAATTTCTATTTTTGGTATCATTATTATAACCATACACTCACTGGCCACTTTATTACGTACACCTGTCCAACTGCTCGTTAACACTTAATTTCTAAGCAGCCAATCACATGGCGGCAACTCAGTGCATTTAGGCATGTAGACATGGTCAAGACAATCTCCTGCAGTTCAAACCGAGCATCAGTATGGGGAAGAAAGGTGATTTGAGTGACTTTGAACGTGGCATGATTGTTGGTGCCAGAAGGGCTGGTCTGAGTATTTCAGAAACTGCTAATCTACTGGGATTTTCACGCAAAACCATCTCTAGGGTTTACAGAGAATGGTCCGAAAAAGAAAAAACATCCACTGAGCGGCAGTTCTGTGGGCGGAAATGCCTTGTTGATGCCAGAGGTCAGAGGAGAATGGCCAGACTGGTTCGAGCTGATAGAAGGGCAACAGTGACTCAAATAACCACCCGTTACAACCAAGGTGGGCAGAAGAGCATCTCTGAACGCACAGTACGTCGAACTTTGAGGCAGATGGGCTACAGCAGCAGAAGACCACACCGGGTGCCACTCCTTTCAGCTAAGAACAGGGAACTGAGGCTACAATTTGCACAAGCTCATCGAAATTGGACAATAGAAGATTGGAAAAACGTTGCCTGGTCTGATGAGTCTCGATTTCTGCTGCGACATTTGGATGGTAGGGTCAGAATTTGGCGTCTACAACATGAAAGCATGGATCCATCCCGCCTTGTATCAACGGTTCAGGCTGGTGGTGGTGGTGTCATGGTGTGGGGAATATTTTCTTGGCACTCTTTGGGCCCCTTGGTACCAATTGAGCATCGTTGCAACGCCACAGCCTACCTGAGTATTGTTGCTGACCATGTCCATCCCTTTATGACCACAATGTACCCAACTTCTGATGGCTACTTTCAGCAGGATAATGCGCCATGTCATAAAGCTGGAATCATCTCAGACTGGTTTCTTGAACATGACAATGAGTTCGCTGTACTCAAATGGCCTCCACAGTCCAAATAACAAGATTAGCATCAATTTCCAAAACACACGCTACCCAGTGTCCCTCCTTGTCTGCTTTTTCACCCAGAATCTTACCAGGGCATCTGTTGAAACATATGGCAACTCCAGCCGACCGATTTGTCCCATGACTGAAGAGAATTTTATCTCCCCATTGCTGTGACCAAAATTTAGCATCCGATATATCAGAGTGAGTCTCTTGAAGAAAGGTGCAATGTGCTTGTTGCCCTTTGCAAAACAAAAAGACAGCTTTTCGCTTAACTGAGTCTTTAAGTCCCCTTGTATTAAAGGAAATAAAAGAAAGGTCAGTATTTAACTGAAATACAGAACACATGAACAAATGAACTTTTTGTGAAGAGAGAAAAAAAAAAAATAGGAAGGTGGAGTAAAAACGTTGAGGTAGAAGTCCCATCACCCGAACTGATCCACTATATATTCATTTTAAACACTAGTTTCATCCCTTACTTTAAGTGCCCTCCATAATACGCTTGCCTTCGATGAATCCAAACGGGCCCCTGAAGCCTGCAGCCTTTCCTTCCTTTCTAGCCTGGTCGATTTTGGGCCAGAGAGCCTGTCTGGACCGCCAGTCCTCTTGCGTCAGATCTTCAGTAAAACGAATCCCCTCTTCTTTGCAGATTGGAGAAGATTTTGTTCACCTCCAGATGTCATCTCTCACTGCTCGTCGCACAAATAAGATGATTATTTGTCGTTGCCGATTGTCCGTCATTCTTCCCACTCTGTGGACAACGTCGACTGCTTCATCCAACTTTACCGCCAGGTCCGGTGCAATCCTGCGAAGAAGCTCCACCACCTCCTCTCTTATGTTTTCATTAGCCGTTTCTTTTTTCCCTTTGATGCGCAAGCACCACCGTCTTTTGTATCTGTCATTATTCAGTACTCGACCCCTCATGTCTTCATTTTCTTTAGTCAGTGTCTCCACTTTCTTTTCCAGGTGTTTTATTTTCGTTTTACACTCTTTTAGCTATTCTGCGTTGAACTGCACCGATTTAGCAATAGAAGCTAGCATGGAACTGTGCTGTTGCAGCTGCGTGCTAAATTCTTCCATGCGGTCGTCTACACGTTGACCGAGAGAGTTGATAGCATTCAGTATGGTTTCGGTGTTTGTTTCTTCTTGCGACAAACCTTTCGTTTTCTTCTCCAGGTGTGTTTTTTCGGGGGTATCCGCTGGAGTTGTCGGCCCTCGTTTGTTCTTGCTAGCGTTAGTCATATCTGCATAGTCGTGTACACTCATCACCCACCGCTTTCAAATGGGAGACTTTTTTGCACCGGAGGCTTTCCGCTGTTATGTTTCTTCATTTTCGTGCTGAGAACTGGTCAATGGCAGTTAATAGTGGATGTGTATTTTTAATTAACTATAACATCGGGACTTCTCGAGGAGCTCAGAGAGATGCGACTGCACGGACCGCTATCTTACCAGAACTCCGGGAACCAGAAAGTGTCCGACTTCACGTCTCCGTTTGCAGCTCCTCCCCGCCTGCACGCGGCTACTCTCGTCGATCGCTTACATCCAGCCGCAGCCGATGTCGAACACACCTTATGACTGCACCTTGTGATATACAATGAAATCAAATATATTTGATTTCATTGTATATCACAAGGTGCAGTCATTTACTATAATTCTCAATATTCACACTGTAATAAGAAACATAAATTATGAATTGACAACCTGTCTGTTAATCTTCATTCTTCGAGATGTTCACCAATAAACAGTATTTTTGGATTGATCTGGAAGAATGCCAGCTGACCGCGGTTCAGTGTCGGCAGGCCTGATTGGTTGATGAGGAACAGGTGTGATTTCAGGTATATTAAAAATCCAATTGTTTATTTATCCACCATCGCCGAGGCAGAAATAAATGAATGTTAAATATGTATGTTATGTTTATCAGGGTCTTAGTCCTTAAATGTTCAGTCATTTATAATTATGTGAGTAGATGAGTCTTGTGGAAAGCTAAAATGTATTAGGTTTGTGGAAAAAAAGTGTAAATGTGAGATTTGTGTTTCTTTTGAATAATATGAAAAAAAGGAAACTGACACTTGTGTAAAAAAAAAGTATAAGAGAAAAAAAGAAATATACTTTAATACTTTATTAGAAAACATTGTAAAAAACATTGAATAAACACATGTGCTGAGGATTTGGTGGCTCCTGTCTCATCTCTTTTGCAGAGCTGTCTTATCTGTGTACTTGGCCTTCCGCACGGGGCCTGTAGCACATGTTCATGTTTTAAATAATTGTATAATAATGATAAATAATAATAATTATATAGTATACTGTGTAGGCTAATGGTTTCAAATGTTAACACTCACATATAGGCTAGCTTAATCATAAAAAAACCATACTGCTGTAAATTTGTGCAATTAATATAGCCTAATAAAATAAATAAAATACCCAGCAGAGAATTGATATGAACATGTAGGCTAGGCCTATTGCTTAAATAGGCTCTTGAGCACATACATTATAATATTTGCTATAGATATAACATCTGTTTTAGTAAAAAAAAAAAACAGGATTTTTATTCCCATTGTACGCACCAAATGGCCAGGGCTTGTGCTATTTGTGCCTATTATTGTCTTATTGGTCACCGTGGTTTTGCTTTAAAATAAAATAAAACACACTTTCAGATTTATCCGATGTTTTACTGAAATACAGGGAATTATCATCATTTGTGTAAAATCCAGAATTTGTGTTTATTCACTGATCCTAATGGAAAAACGAAGAAGCATAAACGAATTATGTAAAATTACAGAGCCCTGCATGACATGCGGAAACATATTGTCTAAATCAGATATAGAAATGATCTCTCCTTTGATATGCCAGTAATTTCATGCAGTCATGCATTTTGCCCACCAAAAGTGGCACTGACTTATCTGCAGGGTAAATTAATATTGTATAGCTAGGCTAAATCTCAAACAGTGTATCATTTATCAGCAACATATTTTGTGATAAATAAAATCACAAGCCGTCAATAGGCTATTAATACAAAACTGCTCAATATTAAAGCTTACAATATGACTTTTTGTAAATTGATGACTTTTTGAAGTTCAAAAAGTTTGAAGACTTTTTGAACATTGAAGTCTTTTTTTTATGACTTTTTTGTGAATTGAGCGCTATGCGAATACATTTTGACAGTAACTTCATCTAACTTGATTTTTAAGTTCATCAAAACATTATCCAATTGATCGTTAGTGAAATCGCAATGGTTATCAATTAATATAGTATGGCCAAACAGGGAGGTAGACCATTCATAAACTCGTACCATTCGTACATAAAAGAATGCGCATGCTCAGACCTGAATCGTCTGATCTACACCAATAAGATTGCGGTATTATAAACCAATTAAATTTGTTTGGGTTAATATGTTTCCCTCATTTGAGTGGGACATTTTTTGGGGAGTTCTTAGTCGGTATTGTGTATCAAATAAAAACAAAGAAGTGTCTTTTAAAATTGCTCACAGAATATATCCTGTAAAAGACACATTAGAGCGTTTTCATCTGGATATTGATTACAATTCGTCCCCTTGGAATTATAAGGTTCTATCTGCATTCTGACTGGTTTTGAGATATTGAGCTTTAAAGTTTTTGCATTCCATTCGACTGTGTAGAAAGAACCTTTTTATTTTCTAAATAAAAAGTTCCAAAATGTACACAACTTAAAAAATAACATCACATAATGTAAAGAAGTGGTCACAGAATAAGAATATGTGAATAACTAAATTTTTACAAAAATGTTAGATAGAACCTTATAATTCCAAGGGGACGAAATGCTGTTTTTGTAATTGTGAGAGAGAGAGACTATTGTGCACTTATTTTTTGAATGTCCCTGTTCTTCAATCTTTTGGTATGAGATGTCTCAATTTCTTGGTGTTAAAATGAACTGCAACCTTGTCTTAAATTTGTCATCTGTCTTACTTCATACAAATGAATTTGACTTTTGTATAAAAAAAATGCATGTTATCGATTTGTTTATATTATTAGGAAAATTTCATATTCATCAAACTAAGTAGAGTAATTCAAAACCCAACTTTGCTCATTTAAAAGCAGCCTTTAACATGTATTTTGAATCTGTAAAGTTTTAAAAAAATCGGAAAGCCCAAAGATCTGTATCTCTGCTTAAGGAATTTAATAAATGTCCGTGATGCCCTTTATTTTATTTAATTTTTTTATTTTATTTAATTTTTTATTTTATTTATTTTCTTTTCGTGTTCTTTTTTTATTTTTTTTTATTATTGTTGTCTCATGTTTTACTTATCAAATGTTATACTTATCAGAAAATATGTAAAAGAAATATCAAGAACTTGATATCAAACTCTGTGATTTTGAAAATTCAATAAAAAAAAAATAAAAAATAAAAAATTGGGGGCGGGCCCCATCGTCCAGACTGCACTCTAATTAAACTCCAGCACAGTAGGTGGCGCTATGAACCTACAACCTTTGTTTGTTAGCCGCCAGTACACGCATAAAAGAAGAAAAAATGCTGGACGAACTTCAAAAATAATTATGGACCCATTTAGCGCACAGCTACACTCCGTCTCCGCCCTGTACGTGTATGGCCGGCGGATGGGGATGGATGTGTCCTTCGTTGGCGAAGGCTGTACCGGGCCGGATCACGCTCTCAGGTCAGTCACACACTGTGAACTCTCTCAACCTGTTTCTGTGCGTTTACTACTGTAACCTGTTTATCATTAGTACAGTGGATCTAGAACCTTAACGTTCGGTTTCAAAACTGTGACACTCACCGAGTGTTCGTTGATGTTCCAAAACTAGTAGCGTATCGAAATACAGTTTCTGAATTCTGTCGTGTTTTATTTGGCATTTTGTATCGAGCGGAAGGTTATACGCGGTTGTGAGGTATCTGAAAAAATAGTTCCACTGTGGCATATAACACGGATTGACTATACTGCCCTACAAAGCAAAAAGGCAGTAACTACGCAGAGTGCAGAACAGAGAAAAATGACTTTAAAGTTATCCTGTCATCCAGCCTAAGTAGTTGTAGATAGATTATTGGACATGTGGCTGTTTTGTTACTTTATATTAGCTTATTCTTTGTACATATCAATCCTCATATTTAATTTGATATTTTACCCCTATTTTGCAGTTACTGTATTCTTGCATTGTATTACTTACCAAAAATGTGGCACCCTACCAAGGAAAAAGGCAGTAACTACAGATTCTCCAAAAACAATTTTGCCAAAACTTGCTCTGGGTGTGTTAGACTGTATTTGAAATAATTGGAACCATTTGGGAAACATTTTTGTGTTGCGAAATAGTGTTGCGGAGCAGGCGTGTTACGGATACGTGGTGTACATTTTTAGTAATCAAAAATCATGTCTAATTCATTGAAATCATGAAACTTTTATTATAAACTATTATTAAACTTATACAATATTTTATACTATACGAAATTCTAATATATTAATTAAATTTATTTTAATCATATGAAATTAAACAAACATTTTTGGTCAAACAACATGCTGCACAATGAGCTTTAGCCTACTTTTATAATTAAAACATTGAAGAAAAATTGTGATTATTCCTTTAAAAAATAAGTTTTAATCTTAATTTATTTGTTTTAGTGTTAGAAGTTTTATTACATTGAGACATTTATAAATTCTACTGTACAACAGACCACTGTGAGTCTCTATTCATCGAGATTAAAAATTCTGACAAAACATTTATTGTAGGTGTTATTTATCGTCCACCAGACTCGGCTCTCAACATATTTTGCAGTAAATTGGAAGATCTATTACATAAATTGAATAAGCAAAAAAAAGACTGCATACTTCTTGGTGACTATAATATTGATATCTCTAAGGAAGACTGGGCAAAACATGACTTCATGAACACATTGCATTCCTCCTCTTTTTTTCCCACCATTAATAGATTTACTAGAGTTACACCGACATCTAAAACAATTATTGATAATATCGTGACTAATATTCAAAATACTAAGTTAGAGACAGGAGTCGTGCAGTCTGACATCACAGATCATTTTCCCATTGTAATATTTTTTGGCTCGGGTAAATTATTCTCTCCTTCACCTTCTAAAATTAAATCTAAAATCATCAACGAGAGAAACTTACAACACTTAACTGCCAATTTACAGGCCAAATCATGGGACTCTGTCTATGACAGTGTGACTCCTGATGCTGCATATGACAGTCTGATAAAGATCATTCAAGGTTCCATCCAGGATACAATACCTGAGAAGACTGTCAGATGCAGCACTACCCTCCAGAACCCCTGGATTACAAAGGGGATTTTGAAGTCGATTAAATATAAAGGTAAACTTTATAAATCCTACATAAAAAATCCTTCTATCTTAAAAAAAGAGAAATACATTTCCTATAAAAATAAATTAACACAGATCATAAGGATAAGAAAACGAAATCACTATACAGAATTGTTAAAAGCTTCGCAAGGGGACTGCAGGAGGTCATGGAATGTTTTAAATGAAGTCCTAAATAGGAGACATAAATCGACTGTTCTACCTGACATTGGTGATACAAAAGCTGATCTCGCGCAGACTTTTAATAATCACTTTGCTTCAATAGGTGCAAATTTGTCTAAAAAGATAAGCCAACCCCAGGGTATCACCTTCAAGCATTTTCTCTCTGGTAGCTACACTCATTCATTTTTTATGATGCCAACAGATAGTACTGAGCTCCTCAAGATCATATTAGACTTGAGGAGCTCACGCTCCTCTGGTGTGGATGGAATATGTAGTAGGATCATGAAGGCCATAGCGAACATCATTGTAGAGCCACTAGCTCATTGTATTAATCTTTCTTTATCTACTGGTATTGTACCCAAAATGACAAAAATTGCTAAGATAATTCCAATTTTTAAATTGGGCGACAGAAATGATATGAGCAATTACCGGCCCATATCAATTCTACCCACTTTCTCTAAAGTATTGGAGAAAGTGGTATACAATAGACTTAGTGGTTATCTTGACAAATTGAATATTCTTGTTCCTTCACAATATGGTTTTAGAAAAAAGAGCACAACTTGTATGGCAATACTTGACTTAGTAGAACAAATTAACGACTGTACTGAAGAGGGAAAATACGGTGTTGGTGTCTTCTTGGACCTATCAAAGGCATTTGACACAATTGACTTTGATATCCTATTGTATAAATTAAATCACTATGGTATCAGAGGTCTCGCACTTAAATGGTTCAGAAATTATCTAAATGAGAGGGAACAGTATGTCCATATCAGTGATCAAAACTCTACCTATAAGCCTATAATCTGTGGGGTCCCCCAGGGTTCAATCTTGGGGCCACTCTTATTCATTCTATACATAAATGATTTTATAAATTCCTCTGAAATATTTCATAAAATAATTTTTGCTGACGACACAAATTTATTTACATCACACAGGAACTTACACATGCTACAAGACATAGTAAACTCAGAGTTAACCAAAGTTGACTCCTGGTTTAAATGCAACAAACTGTCATTAAATATCAGCAAAACAAACTTCATTTTATTTAATTCGAACAAAAAATCGTCTTTTTTAAAAAATACTTCTCACTGCCAGATTAAAATTAATGGGCAGGTGATAAAAAGAGTGTACTCAACTAAATTTCTGGGGGTCCTCATTGACGATTCTCTTAGCTTTAAATGTCATATTGACTACCTTGTAAATAAACTATCAAAGTATGTTGGCTTGTTTTATAAGATCAGACATTTTCTTCCTCTGTCTGCCCTTATGATGTTGTATAAAACTTTCTTTGAACCACATCTCAATTACTGTAATGTGATATGGGGCAACACCTTCAAAAGTCATCTTAAAAAACTCAAATCCCTGCAAAAGAAAGCCATACGGGCATTGTCCTGGTCAGAGATAAATTCCCCGACTCGCCCTCTATTCTATCGTTTTAATTTATTAAGACTAGCTGAGCTAAATGAATATCACAATGCTTGTTTAATGTTCCAAATTGTAAATAGCCTGAACCCTAGACTGAGTAACCTTGTTCCTATCTCCAGCCCCCAGCATGCATACCAAACAAGAATCAAACCACTTATATTTGGAAAATATCGCAGACATGTGCGCACCAGTATGAGTGTTGTTTGTAGGGGTCCGCAGATCTGGAACAAGCTTGATGATGGTATTAAGGTGTTGCCCTCTATCTCCAACTTCAAAAGACAATTGAAACATAATTTCATCTTAACCTATATCTAATAATTCAAAACTTGCTTTCATGGATTTACTGGGACGTATGTTTGTATGAGTGAGTATGTCGTTGTAACATGTCATGGTATATATATATTTTTTTTTTTTTTTTGTGTGTATTTATTGTGTCTCACTGTACCTTGTCAGTATACCTACCCACTTAAGAACTATGGGCTCCTACCTATAAGCTTTTGTGCTTCTTGGGAGACCCATTTCACTGTACCCAATCTACTCTGTACCTTTAAAAATGTATTATTGTAATGCTTGAAGAGGTATTGTGAATAAACTGAAACTGAAATAATCGTAATATATTTCTGTCAAGTTAAACCGAACTTTTATTTTGACGGGTTGCCGTGAAGACCTTGAGTTTCTGTGTTTATGACATGACGATAGTTTTTCTCAAATGAAGCGGTTAAATGCTCACAAAGTGACTTTAAGAGCGGATCTAGTTTGGTAGGGAACAATTAGGGAAAACACTGCATCTCAAACAAAATTTGTGTGAAGTTAGAAGGGTGAAATTGCAAATGTTAAAACCGTCCCGTGTGTTCACCATGGCAACAGTAACTACACTGCGCAGTAACACGGTGATTTTTTGTGGGGTAAAACATAACAAGAATACAGTAATGGATGTTACTGTACTCTTGCTTTGTTTCACTAGGGCTTTTTGCAGTTACTGTACAAACGACTACCATTTTTCTCCAAAACGACACACATTTGAGATAAGATGTTTTGTCACATAACCAGTGTTGGGAGTAACGCGTTACAAAAGTAATGCATTACAGTAACATATTACTTTTTGCTGTAAAGCAGTAGTGTAAGGCATTACTAATCAATTTTCAGTAATATTTTACTCGGTACATGTTCAGTAAGGCTTGCGTTACAAGTTACAACAGACTTTTAATTGTAAAAAAAAAATACACAGCAAGACCGCGAGACATTAACAAATGAAAAATGCAAGTAGGCTAAATTACCTGTTCGTGGTCAGTCAATAGCCGCGTGTGGTGTCCAAGTCTGTTAATAAAAACTATGGCAGCGCCTGATATATTTGTATAGCTATTTCTTTTTACAGGAGTGCCGTGAGGTATGATTTCGGCCTCTGTGCTCACGCTGGCCAGTGGAGAAGCGGCTAATGGTGAAGATGGCATGAAGAAGACTGTCCATTCGCGAGATGGACGTATGCGCATTAGGCTATTCGTTCTGTGTTTTCTTTCTAAACAGTTAGGCTATGTTTATGTGGTATTTTTCATGTTTTCATCACGCAATCATGTTTTTGATGCGGTGGTGACGCGTTCATTTAAGGGCGGCGGCGCTGGCGATAAAGCACCTAAGCTGTCACTAAGAACCGGCAAAAGCAATGATTATGAATATGTCAAATATAGCAAGGAGACATTTTAATTGTTTATTAATAAAGTCAAGATGAAGTTGACGATGCTGACTCGCGATCTTCGCAGTAGGCTAGTGCACCAGAGAGAAATGCACATTTCATTTCATAAGCAGAGAGCAGTCTGTTTTCTTTCATTTTGAATTGTTCTGTTTTACACATAGACATTTCAATATAGATATATTTTTCAGGTCCGTGAATAGGCTACCTTATACGCTGAGTTTCGGTTCATTTATGAGTGAATTGTCCTCCGTGTCGTGATTATTTATAATTGTCTGCTATATTTAGCCTTCTTATTTATAAAATCCAGGCAATTGGTTGATGAAACATTGATTAAAATTAAGATACAATTAATACAAAACGAAATTCACTTTAAAGAAAGGCTTTGTGTCTTGTGTAAGGTCTTTGTGAAAGTTTTAAAGCAGTCTTTTAGTGCCGCTTCAGAGCGCTCGCGTCTGTAACGGAGAACTGTCACGTCTGTAACATTGTTTTTTCCTCATAAATGCGAACACGAAAAATAAAATAAAATGAATATTTTATGTTCTGTAGAGAGCCAACCCTTCTTCATCCGATTTGCGCAGTGTAATTCACAAAATTACAACAACAAAAATCGTTGCCTCCTAAAAGTTAAAGATTTATTTTTGTCACGCGTGACTGTCTATTTCCCTAATATTAAATATAAAATGCATGTGTAGACTGATATTTTTCTAATGTCTGGACTCCTTTCAGGGAGGAGCCTATGAATAAACACGTTTCAATATTTTGGTATTAATGCATTTTCTGAGAATTTATTTTTCAAGTTTTGACAGCAAATGTCATGTCCATAACGCTGGAATTCCCAAATTTTAAATCATTTATCCTCAACTAGTTTTGTGGTGTAGGTCTACGTATTTTATAATGTTAAGTTAACTTCAAATAATAGGCTACTAATAGTAATTTAAAGACGTGGTAGCATTGGATCTGGACGGTATGGATAACTCTTGGAGTTGGAAGGGGTGTGTCGCTTTTCTGCAGGTTCGTGGATCTGAGTTTCGCGATTTCGGTTTCATTTCGCATATCGTTAAAGCCCTAGTCATTTTAGAATGTTAAGTTCTACTTCTGTATAGTTATTTTGGTGAAAGTAACTCAAAAGTAATACAGGAGTAATGTAACGCATTACAATTCTGAGACAGTAATATTGTAAGGTAATGAACTAGAAAAAAAGTTTGATGAGACAAACTTTAAGTTGGCTTGAGAAAGCCGGACCAGAGAGTTTGAAGAAGTTTAAAGTAGTTTGAAGTTTGATAGATGAATTAGTTAGAAAGAAAGAATAGTTCTAAAAAAAGAAAACGATTGGTTAGAAAGAAAGGAAAGATTAGGTAGAAAGATAGATAGATTAGAAAGATAAATTAGTTAGAAAGAAAGAGAGAAAGATAGATTAGTTAGAAAGAAAGATAGATAGATTAGTTAGAAAGAAAGATAGATTAGTAGAAAGAAAGATTAGTTAGAAAGAAAGAAAAGATAGATTAGTTAAAAAAGAAAGATAGATTAGTTAGAATAGTTAGAAAGAAAGATAGATTAGTTAGAAAGAAAGAAAGAAGATAGATTAGTTGAAGAAAGAAAGATTAGTTAGAAAGAAAGAAAGAAAGATAGATTAGTTAGAAAGAAAAGATAGATTTGTTAGAAAGAAAGAAAGATAGATTAGTTAGAAAGAAAGAAGAAAGATGATTAGTTAAAAGAAAGATGAAGATTAGTTAGAAAGAAAGAAAGATAGATTAGTTAAGAAAGAAAGAAAGAAAGATATTTAGTTAGAAAGAAAGAAAGATAAGAAATAGATTAGTTAGAAAGAAAGAAAGAAAGATAGATTAGTTAGAAAGAAAGAAAGAGATAGATTAGTTAGAAAGAAAGATAGATAGATTAGTTAGAAAGAAAGTAAGAGAATTAGTTAGAAAGAAAGAAAGATAGATAAGAAAGAAAGATAGATTAGTTAGAAAGAAAGAAAGATAGATTAGTTAGAAAGAAAAGAAAGATAGATTAGTTAGAAAGAAAGATAGATAGATTAGTTAGAAAGAAAGATAGATTAGTAAGAAAGAAAGATAGTTAGTTAAGAAAGAAAGATAGATTCGTTAGAAAGAAAGAAAGATAGATATAGTTAGAAAGAAAGAAGAAAGATAGATTAGTTAGAAAGAAAGAAAGATAGATTAGTTAGAAAGAAAGAAAGATAGATTAGTTAGAAAGAAAGATAGATTAGTTAGAAAGAAAGAAAGATGTGAAAGAAATATAGATAGTAGAAAGAAAGAAGAAGGATTAGTAAGAAAGAAAGAAGAAGATAGATTAGTTAGAAAGAAAGAAAGATAGATTAGTTGAAGAAAGAAAGAGAAAGAAGTGATTAGTTAGAAAGAAAGATAGATTAGTTAAGAATAGAAAGAAAGATAGATTAGTTAGAAAGAAAAGATAGATATTAGAGAAAGAAGAAGATAAGATGTAGTTAGTAAAGAAAGAAAGAAGATAGTGAGAAAGAGATTGTTAGAAAGAAAGAAATAGATTAGTTAGAAGAAAGATAGATTGTTAGAAGAGAATAGATTAGTTGAAGAAAGAAGTAAGAAGAAAAGTTAGAGAAAGAAAGAAAGATATGTTAGAAAAGATTAGTTAGAAAGAAGAAAGATTAGTGAAAGAAGAAGTAGTTAGAGAAAGAAGAATAGGGTAGAGAAGAAAGAAGATAGTAGAAGAAAGTGATTGTGGAAGAGAAGTAGATAGTTAGAAAAAAAGATTGATTAGTTAGAAAATAGATAGTAAAATAGATTAGTTAGAAAGAAAGAAAGATAGATTAGTTAGAAAGAAAGAGTAGATTAGTTAGAAAGAAAGAAAGATAGATTAGTTAGAGAAGAAAGAAAGAAGATTAGTTAGAAAGAAAGAAAGAGAGATAGTTAGAAGAAAGAAAGAAAGAAGATAGATTAGTTAGAAAGAAAGATAGATTAGTTAGAAAGAAAGAAAGATAGTAGAAAGAAAGATAGATTAGTTAGAAAGAAAGAGATAGATTAGTTAGAAGAAGAAGAAAGAAGAAAGAGATTAGTTAGAAAGAAAGAAAGATAGATTAGTTAGAAGAAAGAAAGAAGATTAGTTAGAAAGAAAGAAAGATAGATTAGTTAGAAAGAAAGAAATAGTTAGAGAAAGAAAGAAGATTAGTTAGAAAGAAAAGAAAGAAATAGATTAGTTAGAAAGAAGAAGATAGATTAGAAGAAAGAAAAAAAGAAAGAAAGAAAAAGATTTAGTTAGAAAGAAAGAAAGATAGATTAGTTAGAAAGAAAGAGAAGATTAGTTAGAAAGAGAAAGATAGTTAGAAAGAAAGAAAGATAGATTAGTTAGAAAGAAAAAGATAGATTAGTTAGAAAGAAAGAAAGAAAGATAGATTAGTTAGAAAGAAAGATAGATTAGTTAGAAAGAAAAAAGTAGATTAGTTAAAGAAAGAAGATTAGAAAGAAAGAAAGATAGATTAGTTAGAAAGAAAGAAAGAAAGATTAGTTAGAAAGAAGAAGATAGATTAGTTAGAAAGAAAGAAAGATAGATTAGTTAGAAAGAAAGAAAGATAGATTAGTTAGAAAGAAAGATAGTTAGTTAGAAAGAAGAAAGATAGATTAGTTAGAAAGAAAAAGATATAGAAGAAAGAAAGATAAGAAAGAAAGAAAGAAGAAGATAGTTAGAAGAAAGAAAGAAGATTAGTTAGAAAGAAAGAAGAAGTAGTAGAAAGAAAGAAGATAGATTAGTAGAAAGAAAGAAAGAAGATATAGAGAAGAAGATAGAGAAGAAATAGATTAGTTAGAAAGAAAGATAGATTAGTTAGAAAGAAAGAAAGATAGATTAGTTAGAAAGAAGGAAAGAAAAGAAGATAAGAATAGTAAGAAAGAAAGAAAGATAGATTAGTTAGAAAGAAAGAAGAAGTAGATTAGTAGAAAAGAAAGAAAGATTAGATTAGTTAGAAAGAAAGAAAGAAAGAATAGATTAGTTAGAAAGAAAGAAGATTAGTTAGAAAGAAAGAAATGAATAGAAGAAAGAAAGATTAGTTAGAAGAAAGAAAGAAAGAAGATTAGTAGAAAGAAAGATAGATTAGTTAGAAAGAAAGAAAGATAGATTAGTTAGAAAGAAAGAAGTAGATTAGTTAGAAAGAAAGAAAGAAGATAGAGAATTAGTTAGAAAGAAAGAAAGAAATAGATTAGTTGAAGAAGAAAGATAGATTAGTTAGAAAGAAAGAAGATAGATTAGTTAGAAAGAAAGAGTAGATTAGTTAGAAAGAAGATAGAATTAGATTAGAGAAAGAAAGAAGATTAGTTAGAAAGAAAGATAGATAGATTAGTTAGAAAGAAAGATAGATTAGTTAGAAAGAAAAGAAAGATAGATTAGTTAGAAAGAAAGATAGATATATTAGTTAGAAAGAAAGATAGATTAGTTAGGATGAAAGAAAGATAGATTAGTAAGAAAGAAAGATAGATTAGTTAGAAAGAAAGATAGATTCGTTAGAAAGAAAGAAAGAAAGATAGATTAGTTAGAAAGAAAGATAGATTAGTTAGAAAGGAAGAAAGATAGATTAGTTAGAAAGAAAGAAAGAAAGATAGATAGATTAGTTAGAAAAAATAAAGAGATTAGTTAGAAAGAAAGAAAGAAAGAAAAATTGATTAGTTAGAAAGAAAAGAAAGATAGATTAGTTAGAAAGAAAGATAGATAGATTAGTTAGAAAGAAAGATAGATTAGTTAGAAAGAAAGATAGATTAATTCAATTCAATTCAATTCAAGTTTATTTGTATAGCGCTTTTCACAATACACATTGTCTCAAAGCAGCTTTACAGAAAGTGCATTTCAGAAATGTACAAAGAAAAATACAGTTAGTTAATCATGTATAAATTTAGGCATAACATATCGCCGGTGTTTAGTCGTCTCTTCACAGGCGTTTAGTCGTCTCTCCACCGGCGTTTAGTCGTCTCATCACAGGTGTTGGGGCATCTGAAGTCTTCGTGAGAGGCTGGATACAAACTGGAGCTGACGAACGCTATTTACCTCGGGACTAGCGTCCCGAGATAACAGCAGAAAGACAGATGGGAAATAATTAGCATAGCTGATGTTCATAATATTAATGCATTCGAACTGATTCAGAAGTAGTATAAAAGGTAAGCATTAAGTGAATGCTTGGTTAAAGAGATGCGTCTTTAATCTAGTTTTAAACTGGGACAGCGAGTCTGAGTCTCGAACAATATCAGGAAGGCTATTCCAGAGTTTAGGAGATAAATGTGAGAACGCCCTCCCTCCTTTAGTAGACTTAGATATCCTAGGAACGACCAGAAGCCTCGAATTTTGTGATCTTAAAGAGCGTGATGGATTGTAGGGCGATAGAAGGTCTGTTAAATACACAGGAGCTAAACCATTTAGAGCTTTATAAGTCAATAGTAATACTTTGTAATTGATACGGAACTTAATAGGTAACCAGTGTAGAGATGATAAAATTGGTGTTATATGATCATATTTTCTTGATCTAGTAAGGACTCTAGCGGCTGCATTTTGCACTAACTGTAGCTTGTTTATTGAGGATGCAGGACAACCAGCTAATAAAGCATTACAGTAATCTAGTCTCGAGGTCATGAATGCATGAACTAACTTTTCTGCATCTGAAACAGATAGCATGTTACGTAGCTTAGCAATGTTTCTAAGGTGGAAAAAGGCTGTTCTTGTAACATATGATATATGATTTTCGAAAGTCAAGTTGCGGTCTAGCATAACACCCAGATCTTTTACTGTAGTGGATAAAGTAACAGGACATCCTTCTAAATTAAAGTTGTATTGTAAGGGATTTTGTGGGTAGTTTTTTGGACCAATAAGTAATACCTCCGTTTTATCTGAATTTAATAGCAGGAAATTACACGTCATCCAGCATTTTATATCTTTTAGACACTCTGTCAAGTTAGATAAGTTAGTGTTTTCATCTGGTCGTGATGAGATATATAATTGAGTGTCATCAGCATAACAGTGAAAATTAATTCCATGTTTTCTTATAATATTACCAAGTGGCAGCATATATATTGAGAATAGCAGAGGGCCTAGGACAGATCCTTGCGGCACTCCATAGTCTACTGATGTTATCTTTGATTTTTCCCCATTTAAACAGACGAAATGGTAACGGTCTGATAAGTACGATCTAAACCAGCTTAATGCCTGTCCCTGGACACCAGTGTAGTTTTGTAGTCGATCTAAGAGTATTTTATGATCTATAGTGTCGAACGCAGCACTAAGATCAAGTAGAACTAGTATTGAGATACAGCCTTGGTCAGAGGCTAAGAGTAAATCATTTGTAATTTTAACTAGCGCAGTTTCTGTGCTATGATGCGGTCTGAATCCTGACTGAAATTTTTCGTAGATATCATTTTCTTGCAAGAAAGAGTATAATTGAGCGGACACAATTTTTTCTAGTATTTTAGACATAAATGGAAGATTTGAGATGGGTCTGTAATTTGCTAGGTTATTTGGATCTAATTGCGGTTTCTTAATGAGAGGTTTTATTACTGCCAGCTTGAATATTTTTGGAACGTGACCTAAAAATAAAGACGAGTTAATAATATTGAGAAGAGGCTCTTCCACTACAGGTAACACTTCTTTAAGTAGTTTAGTGGGTATTGGATCTAATAAACATGTTGTTGGTTTAGATGCAATGATAAGTTTATTTAGTTCTTCCTGTCCTATAGTTGTAAAGCGGTGTAGTTGTTCTAGAGGGGCCATAATTGAGGCAGAGTCATAAGACACCATAGAGGATTGTACATTTACAATTGTGTTTCGGATGCTTTCTATTTTCTCATTGAAGTAATTCATAAAATCATTACTACTATATTGTAACGGAATATTTTGCTCTGGAGATGTCTGATTATTTGTTAGTCTAGCCACGGTGTTAAATAAAAACCTTGGATTATTTTGGTTATTTTCAATTAGTTTGCGGATATGCTCAGCCCTGGCTGATTTTAGAGCCCTTTTATAACGTGACATACTGTCTTTCCACGCGATTCTGAAGACCTCTAAATTAGTTCGTTTCCATTTACGCTCTAAGTTACGAGTTTCTCTCTTGATAGCATGCGTAGCACTGTTGTACCATGGTGTTTTAGTTTTCTCTCTAACCTTTTTTAATCTAATTGGTGCAACAATATCTAGTGTACTAGAGAAAATGTTGCTCATACTGCTAGTCATTTCCTCTAGTTCATCTGTTTGTTTGGGTTTACTGAGCAGCTGAGATAGATCAGGTAAGCTATTTGAGAATCTATCTATAGTGGTTGGAAGGATTGTTCTGCCTGGTCTATAACGTGGTGCAACATGACAAATTTCAGCAGTGCGTATTATGCAAGTTACCATGTAATGATCAGTGAGATCGTCACTTTGCGGTATAATATCTATATCGGTTGGATCGGTTCCATATGAAATAATTAAATCTAGTGTATGATTTAGACGATGAGTGGGACCACTGACGTTTTGCTTCACCCCAAAAGAGTTTAATAGATCTGTAAACGCAGCCCCTAACGCATCATTTGTATTATCTACGTGTATGTTAAAGTCGCCAATAATTATTGCTTTATCGACATTGACCAATAGGTCTGAGAGAAAGTCTGCAAAATCTTTTAGGAAATCAGCATATGGCCCTGGAGGTCTATATACGGTAGCCATGGCTAGAGATAATAAGGATTTCTTTCTTACATCTAAGAGCGTAACATTTAGCACAAGTACTTCAAACGAATTAAACCTATGACAAGTTTTCTGAGTAACATTAAGAATATCTCTATAGATTGTTGCAACACCGCCGCCACGACCGATCAGACGGGGCTCATGCTTATAACAGTATCCTGGTGGAGTAGACTCATTTAGACCGAAATAATCATTTGGTTTAAGCCAGGTTTCAGTAAGGCACAGAACATCGAAATTATTATCTGTGACCATTTCATTTACAATAACCGCCTTAGGTGTGAGCGATCTAATGTTTAGAAGACCTAGCTTTAGAAATTGTTTTTGTTCACTGATATTTAGATTTTCTGGTTTAATTACAATAATATTCTTGCTAGATCTTACAGTAGATTTGTTGTTTGGCTTCACTAAGCGAGGAATAGACACAGTTTCTATATAATGTTCTACATTGGTACTTATATCAATTAAGTTGGGACAGCAAAGACTATGATTTGGACTTTGACTTACTAGTCAGATGGTGATTAGTTAGAAAGAAAGAAAGATAGAAAGATTAGTTAGACAGAAAGAAAGAAAGATTAGTTAGAAAGAAAGAAAGAAAGATAGATTAGTTAGAATGAAAGATAGATTAGTTAGAAAGAAGGAAAGAAAGATAGATTAGTTAGAAGGAAAGAAAGATAGATTAGTTAAAAAGAAAGGATAGATTAGTTAGAAAGAAAGAAAGATAGATAGATTAGTTAGAAAAAATAAAGAGATTAGTTAGAAAGAAAGAAAGAAATAAAGAAAGAAAGAAAGAAAAATTGATTAGTTAGAAAGAAAATAAAGCTAGATTAGTTAGAAAGAAAGATAGATAGACTAGTTAGAAAGAAAGATAGATTAGTTAGAAAGAAAGATAGATTAGTTAGAAATAAAGAAAGAAAGAAAGATTAGTTAGACAGAAAGAAAGAAAGATTAGTTAGAAAGAAAGAAAGATAGATTAGTTAGAATGAAAGATAGATTAGTTAGAAAGAAGGAAAGAAAGATAGATTAGTTAAAAAGAAAGGATAGATTAGTTAGAAAGAAAGAAAGATAGATAGATTAGTTAGAAAGAAAGACAGATTAGTTAGAATGAAAGAAAGATAGATTAGTTAGAAAGAAAGAAAGATAGATTAGTTAGAAAGAAAGATAGATTAGTTAGAAAGAAAGAAAGATAGATAGATAGATTAGTTAGAAAAAATAAAGAGATTAGTTAGAAAGAAAGAAAGATAGATTAGTTAGAAAGAAAAGAAAGATAGATTAGTTAGAAAGAAAAGAAAGATAGATTAGTTAGAAAGAAAGATAGGTAGATTAATTAGAAAGAAAGATAGATTAGTTAAAATGAAAGAAACATAGATTAGTAAGAAAGAAAGATAGATTAGTTAGAAAGAAATATAGATTAGTTAGAAATAAAGAAAGATAGATTAGTTAGAAAGAAAGATAGATTAGTTAGAAAGAAAGAAAGATAGATAGATTAGTTAGAAAAAAAGAAAGAAAGAAAGAAAGAAAGATAGATAGATTAGTTAGAAAGAAAGATTAGTTAGAAAGAAAGAAAGAAAGATAGATTAGTTAGAAAGATAGATAGATAGAAAGAAAGAAAGAAAGAAAGAAAGATAGATTAGTTAGAAAGAAAGAAAGAAAGAAAGATAGATTAGTTAGAAAGAAATAAAGATAGATTAGTTAGAAAGAAAGAGATTAGTTAGAAAGAAAGAAAGAAAGAAAGATAGATAGATAGATAGATAGATAGATAGATAGATAGATAGATAGATAGATAGATAGATAGATAGATAGATAGATAGATAGATAAAGTTCATTAGTACATATAGAATGGTAGTTTAATTGAGTCAGGGATTTTAGATTTGAGTTTATTTGGTGATAACTATTGGGCCACCGTAGTCTTGGCTCATTTTGAACTGTTCCAATGAAAGTCAATGGGATTTTTATGATTTTTAATATTAATTTTTAAGAAATCTGAAAGTCAAATCAGTCTGAAAAGATATAGCACACTAAGTCAGAACAGTTTGAAGGTCTGACCCGAGTTTGGAGTTTGTAGAGTTAAAGCTCTAGGACGAGTTAGAGTTTAAATTTTAGAGTCAGAAGAATAATAATAACTAGAAAAAAAGTTTGATGAGACAAACTTTAAGTTGGCTTGAGAAAGCCGGACCAGAGAGTTTGAAGAAGTTTAAAGTAGTTTGAAGTTTGATAGATGAATTAGTTAGAAAGAAAGAATAGTTCTAAAAAAAGAAAACGATTGGTTAGAAAGAAAGGAAAGATTAGGTAGAAAGATAGATAGATTAGAAAGATAAATTAGTTAGAAAGAAAGAGAGAAAGATAGATTAGTTAGAAAGAAAGATAGATTAGTTAGAAAGAAAGAGATTAGTTAGAAAGAAAGAAAGAAAGATAGATAGATTAGTTAGAAAGAAAGAAAGAGATTAGTTAGAAAGAAAGAAAGAAAGAAAGAAAGAAAGAAAGATTAGTTAGAAAGAAAGAAAGAAAGATTAGTTAGAAAGAAAGAAAGAAAGATAGATTAGTTAGAATGAAAGATAGATTAGTTAGAAAGAAGTAAAGAAAGAAACATAGATTAGTTAGAAAGAAAGGATAGATTAGTTAGAAAGAAAGATAGATAGATTAGTTAGAAAGAAAGACAAATTAGTTAGAATGAAAGAAAGATAGATTATTTAGAAAGAAAGAAAGATAGATTAGTTAGAAAGAAAGAAAGATAGATTAGTTAGAAAGAAAGATAGATTAGTTAGAAAGAAAGAAAGAAAGATAGATTAGTTAGAAAGAAAGATAGATAGATTAGTTAGAAAGAAAGAAAGTAAGAGATTAGTTAGAAAGAAAGAAAGAGAAAGAAAGATAGATTAGTTAGAAAGAAGGAAAGATAGATTAGTTAGAAAGAAAAGAAAGATAGATTAGTTAGAAAGAAAGATAGATAGATTAGTTAGAAAGAAAGATAGATTAGTTAGAATGAAAGAAAGAGATTAGTAAGAAAGAAAGATAGATTAGTTAGAAAGAAAAGATAGATTCGTTAAAAGAAAGAAAGAAAGATAGATAGATTAGTTAGAAAGAAAGATAGATTAGTTAGAAAGGAAGAAAAATAGATTAGTTAGAAAGAAAGCAAGAAAGATAGATTAGTTAGAAAGAAAAGATAGATAGATAGATAGATTAGTTAGAAAGAAATAAAAGAGATTAGTTAGAAAAAAAGAAAGAAAGAAAGAAAGATTAGTTAGAAAGAAAGAAAGATTAGTTAGAAAGAAAGAAAGAAAGATAGATTAGTTAGAATGAAAGATAGATTAGTTAGAAAAGAAGGAAAGAAAGAAAGATAGATTAGTTAGAAAGAAAGGATAGATTAGTTAGAAAGAAAGATAGATAGATTAGTTAGAAAGAAAGAAAGATTAGTTAGAATGAAAGAAAGATAGATTATTTAGAAAGAAAGAAAGATAGATTAGTTAGAAAGAAAGAAAGATAGATTAGTTAGAAAGAAAGATAAATTAGTTAGAAAGAAAGAAAGATAGATTAGTTAGAAAGAAAGATAGATTAGTTAGAAAGAAAAAAAGAAAGATAGATTAGTTAGAAAGAAAGATAGATAGATTAGTTAGAAAGAAAGAAAGATTAGTTAGAAAGAAAGAAAGAGAAAGAAAGAAAGATAGATTAGTTAGAAAGAAAGATAGATTAGTTAGAAAAGAAAAAGAAAGATAGATTAGTTAGAAAGAAAGATAGATAGATTAGTTAGAAAGAAGATAGATTAGTAAGAAAGAAAGATAGATTAGTTAGAAAGAAAGATAGATTCGTTAGAAAGAAAGAAGAAAGATAGATAGATAGATAGATAGATAGATAGATAGATTAGTTATAAAGAAAGAAAGAGAATAGTTAGAAAGAAAGAAAGAAAGATAGATTAGTTAGAAAGAAAAGATAGATTAGTTAGAAAGAAATAAAATAGATTAGTTAGAAAGAAAAGATAGATTAGTTAAGAAAGAAAGATAGAATAGATTAGTTAGAAAGAAAGATAGATTAGTAAGAAAGAAAGAAGATTAGTTAGAAAGAAAGAAAGATAGATTAGTTAGAAAGAAAGAAAGAAAAAGATAGATTAGTTAGAAAGAAAGAAAGATAGATTAGTTAGAAAGAAAGAAAGATAGATTAGTTAGAAAGAAAATAGAAGATGGATTAGTTAGAAAGAGAAAAGATAGATTTGTTGAATGAAAGAAAGATAGATTTGTTGGAATGAAAGAAAGATAGATTAGTTAGAAAGAAAGAGAAGATTAGTTAGAAAGAAAGATAGATAGATTGTTGTTAATGAAAGAAAGATAGATTAGTTAGAATGAGAAGAAAGATAGATTAGTAAGAAAGAAAGATAGATTAGTTAGAAAGAAAGAAAGATAGATAGATTAGTTAGAAAGAAAGATAGATTAGTTAGAAAGAAGAAAAATAGATTAGTTAGAAAGAAAGAAAGATAGATAGATTAGTTAGAAAAAAATAAGAGAATAGTTAGAAAGAAAGAAAGAAAGATAGATTAGTTAGAAAGAAAAGATAGATTAGTTAGAAAGAAATAAAATTAGATTAGTTAGAAAAGAAAAGATAGATTAGTTAGAAAGAAAGAAGATAGATTAGTTAGAAAGAAAGATAGATTAGTAAGAAAGAAAGAGATTAGTTAGAAGAAAGAAAGATAGATTAGTTAGAAAGAAAGAAAGAAAATAGATTAGTTAGAAAGAAAGAAAGATAGATTAGTTAGAAAGAAAGAAAGATAGATTAGTTAGAAAGAAAGAAAGATAGATTAGTTAGAAAGAAAAGAAAGATAGATTAGTTAAAAAGAAAAAGATAGATTTGTTGAATGAAAGAAAGATAATTAGTTAGAAAGAAAGAAAGATTAGTTAGAAAGAAAGATAGATAGATTGTTGTAATGAAAGAAAGATAGA
>JAZAVI010000595.1:0-67003 GCA_036326025.1 Chrosomus eos | reverse complement strand
AAAAATTTGTTATAGCCAATTTTGTCCAAAACCTTTTTTGCGAACTGTTGGTTTTTTCCCCAATGGGAAACCCAGCCCAGTGCAGAATGTTTCTGGATTGAAATAAATAATTATCAAAAAAAGTTGAAAATTCTGCATTTGTTGGCCATAAATGGTCATTTAGGAAATGGCCCGTGCCAAATACGGTCAAAAGCCTATAAATCCTACAAAAAAAGTCAAAAAAAAAAAAAAAAAAAAAAAACTGATATTGGAAGATTAATTGATAAAAGGCAATGCTTGTAGATGGCGATATTTGGGACTATAGATGTGATATGGCCCGTCCTGCCGCATATTTATATACACGGAATCGTCAATAAAGGCTGGCTTGCAAAGCCTTTCGCTGTAGTACTCAGTGTAATTAATTTAGGTGTTCAAGCACTTTAGCTGTCTCGCATTAACCTATTGTAATAGGCTATTTAGAAAAAAAAAATATACTATTAACGCAATTGTTGCCCCACCAGACTCTCCAACACGTATCGTAATAAAGGCCTTAGATGATCTTGATACTCGTCTCTGATGCGTAGGACAGCTCAACCCCCCATTTGGGGAACCTGATCAGTAAGTTTGTTGATACCCGTGTTACTTTGCGCCCGAATAGGCCTCTGGCGCTACAGCAACCAAAAGCCGCTTATCTCAAATCTGCTATAAGCTTCCTTCGTCAAGTTGGTGCTAATTAGAAGCTAGCATTTTTTACACCTATCTGTCGACATCCACTGGCTCTAGTCGCAACTATGATTTATAGTCTCGGATTTACGTATTTGCGAAAGCCCCATATACAAAATTATGTGCCTATAGCCAATTTTGTCCATAACAGACTTTTGAGAACTTGAGTTCACTCTCGCGTTTTTTGTATTCTCAGAATAATCGGAATCACAGGACCAGTGCTTAGAAATGTTCTCTGCGTAGTATCTGACATATCACATAATTATCGAAAAGATGTTGAAATTGCTGCTGCCCATTTAGCTTGAGCTTCCAACTTACATGGTCATTTAGGAAATGGTCCGTGCATAATTGACTCATATAATACTGACCCACCGTTGCCTCATTCTTCCAAATAGCTCCAATAATATTAATAATCAACAGTAGACTTAGAGATCTAATATGATATCTGAAGATGTCGTCGATAAGTCCAAACTTTCACCTAAATGATGCTGCCATATAGTGTACATAGCATGCTGAAGTGCTATGCAGAGTTCAATGGAGTAATTGGACAAGAAAGGTGGCGCCTTATAATCTGTTACATAAATGGTTCATTGTGTCTAATTAGGTTGCTTAAGCACTACGTCTTATAAGATGCTTGGTGCAAAAACCTAAGTAGTATTTCGCTATATTTGAAAAAGAAATAAAATAACTGTCTAAATACGCGTCTGACTGTGCAGACCCCCTATCACCGTTAATGATTTTGAGGCTCTACTAGAGGCACTTGAATATTCTAACGCATCATAACGAGCCTATTCCATGCATGATTAGTGATTAGAGTGCCTCAGTATGAATTATCGAGCGAATGAGCTAGTCTAGGACCTCGTGTTTATCTGATGTATGTGATCTCATCCAATTGAGTTTACTAGATTGGGTGCTTCCCATAAGATGCGCAATCCGCAATGAGCATCGTTTCTCATTTTCTTTACCAGTAGCGCATATGCCCCTCCAAGAATCTACCAACAATTAGTACGTAAATCTTTGATATACTGCAGCCAATACTAATTTCTGATCTCGAATACGCTCAGCAAATTCTAATTGTATGTTAATCGTTGTTATTGATGACAGAGATGTATATCTGAGTTATAATAGTCCCATAGAAGCCGTAGCTTTTTTCATCCCATGTCGATCACCTTGGTGCCTCCTAAAGTACAGAAAAGCTATTTATCATCTCGGATGCGATTATGGAGCCCCAAAAAAAAAAATTTTGTGTATAGCAAATTTTGTCCAAAACCTACTTTTGCAAACTAGTCACCTGTTTTTTGTTAGTTATCAATCGGAACCAGACCAGTGCAAAGAATATGTTCTCTGGAGCAAGCGTTTAGTGATATTTGCCTTATAGGACTCCATAACATGACGTTCATTTTTAGGAATTGAGTTTCGTGCACATCACACTAATTACGGTCATATAAAAGCCTATCAAATCCCACTACAAAAAAATAAGTCAAAACTTCATCCAAAATTGCATGCAGCATATGTGTCATAAGCCATGCCTGTGAAAGGTGCATGCCGTAGAGTTTCATGATCCGATCAGTTTTGTGCCACCCGACATGAGAGCGATACGGTAGGCGCTAATATTCCGCTCAAAAAATGAGTATCTACTAATTAGATTCATTATGGGCTGTTCATAGCTAAAGTTGTGGGACTTTAGTGCCTTGAATAGAACTGCAGTGCTAATTCTGTTAAACATTTGCCCCCTATTTGAAAAAAAAAAAAGAGAGGTCTTTAACCATTATGATATAGATACTCCGCCCAGTCTTATAGTCGACTGAAACTCAGCCCAAAACCTATGTGTTCCGTATTTATCTGCGGAGACCTCTCTGCCTAGAGACTTGAAACTCGCACCCAGATGGTAACATGGCCTTCAAATATGCGGCCGGACAACACATATCAGAGCTCCATGACCTGCCCGTTTTGTGGGCACCATAAGGGTGGCTTGGCTCCCCCGCTTTACACAGCATCCTTATATATAGACTACTAAATTGTTCTTGCATAACTCCGCGAACGCAGTTGGGGCTTAGATAGCTTATGCTTTTTTACAACCCTACATTGTGGATACCTGGCCACCACTCAATGACGAATACAAGATTGTTATTATCTCGGAGATTTTCGTTTGCCGCAGCCAAAAATAAAAAATTGTCTATAGCCCCAATTTTGGTCCAAATCCTACTTTGCAACTCAAGTCCTGTGGGTTTTTTTGTCCAATCGGACCAAGGACCAGTTGCACAGAAATGTTCATCCTGGATTGTTTCTGTAACTATCAATTAATTATCGAATAAAAAGATTTTGCAATATCTGCATTTGCTTGGCTAACTTATCTATGCGTTCATGTAGAGGAAAAATGGTAGCCATGTGACCAAATAGCGCGTCCAAAAGCCATATTAATCCTACAATAAATAGTTCCAAAAACTCGCTCACCAAAATTGCATGAGGCCACCCCCCCCTATAGTTCGTGGCTCATAGATTGGCTGAAGGAGCATGCAGAGTTTTCATGTGTTGACTTTGGACATGTCTGGGGAGGGTGGACCGATAAATATAATCGTCAAAATATGATGTACTCAAAGGTCTCCTACTGTTATTAGTGATTCATAAGCACCTTTTGTGCTGACAAACTATTGTAATTTGCCTATTGAAAAAAAAAAAACAAAACCTTTAAAACGCATTGTGCAGTCCCCTAACCCGTTAGTTATAGAGCGGCCTAGGCAGACTTAGAAACGGCTTAACGCCCTCTCATTAGAGCTCAGAGATGTCGACGGCTCCACTGCGAAATATGTGGGGACACTATCAGAGTCATCGACCCCGCTTTGGCACCAACATTTGGTGGCGCTCCGCTGGTTCTTACAAGGCAACCATAAAGTACTAAAAACGTGCATCATAACCTCTCGACTAGTCAGCTGGGGCCCTCTGAGAAGCATAGACGTTGTTACACCACTGATGTCATCCCCTGACGCTCATGACGAACAAGATTTTTATCTCGGGACTTTTCGATTTGCAGATGCAAAAAAAAATTATGGTTTATATGCCTAATTTTTGCTCCTCAAAACCTACTTTTTGCGAACTCAGTCCCCTGGGGGTTTTTTGGACCCAACGAATTTGTTTCCTAGCGAAACCAGACCAGTGCAGGAAGAAATGTTCTTAATGGTATGTCGTGCTAATAATCATAATTATTCGTAGGAGCGGAAAATAAAAGTCCGTTTGGCACGGAGACGATTCCCCCCACATCGCACTCCCCTCCCCATGCTGAGAGCGCCCTTGTGCTTCTCTGATAAGCATGCCGCGTCATTTTACAGTAATATGTCGGTACCCTGCTGACCCAAAATACGGTAAAAGCACTATAAATCCTACAATAAACATAGGACTGTGTGGTACGAAAACAGATACTGTCTGCTGAAGTCCATAGAACTTGAGCCTGTCCAAACTCAGATGCGTGTGGGTTATATAGTCACATGTGCCATAGTACGATGCCTCAGAGAATGTAGTAATCAACCTATCTCATTTCGAGACATAATAGGCCAACGGAGTTTCAGAAAGCGTAGAAAGTGTGGACAGAATATTGAGACTGCGACCCACAAACACATTCCACCCCCCCGATTGCGCTAGCAGCTGAGATCAGTCAAAATAAGGTCTAATTGGTAATTAGGTGTTCAAGCACTTTTTATAGCTGCTGAAAAAACCTGATTGTAATTGCTTATTTGAAAAAAAAAAAAACAAAATATAATCCTAAAACGCTCACATTGTAGCAATCCCAAACCGTTAATCTAAGGCCTAGAGGACTTGAAACTCGACGCCCAGATGGTCAGGCCTCAAATAAGTGGAGGACAACCTATTCGAGTAGTATATGACCCACGTTTTGACGGCACCCATAGGTGCGCTTCAGCCATAACAAAAAGCCTACTTTAATTGCTCATAACTCTCTCGACAGTTGGGGCTAGAAAGAAGAAGATAGGCCCCTAGCCCCTGCTTTGATCCCGAAGGGCTCTTTTTACCACTCTCTCTCTGCTCGGCTGTATCTACTCAGATTTAAATCAAGCGCTCGCGCAGACTAGCAAGTCCGGTCATCTACAATACGTTTACACTTCACACGAGTCGAAAATCATAGTTGGCTCGGTTTTCGTTTTGGGATCAAATAGATACAAGACAGATTAGAGATGTTGTGTATGCTCCGAATTTTTGTCCACAAACCTACTTTGCGAATTAGTCCCTGTAGTTTTTTTGACCAATCGGAACAGACCAGTGGCAGAAATGTTCTCTGGGGTCTGGAATATCAATAGAATTATCGGAAAAAAATGCTTGAAAAATTCATTGCCTGCATGTCGAGCTTGGCTCCAGTTCTACACGAGGTCACTTTGTAGGATAATGGTAGTCCGCGCTGATCCGATAAATAGCGTTCATTACTAGAGCCTATCAGAATCCTACACATCAGAACATTGTCAAAGAGCGTCAGGCCTATAATTGATGAGCTTAGTTGTTCATAGCATGCTGAAGGTGCATGCAGTGTTTCAGGGTGTTGGACAAGAGGTGGCGCTCTTTATCGTCAAAATGGTCTCATTGTTATTAGGGTGTGCAAGCACTTTGTGCTGATAACCTATTGTAATTGCTATTTGAAAAAAAAAATAAAACCTAAAAACGCATTGTGCAGCCACCCTAAAACCGTTAAGCCTAGAGACTTGAAACTCGCCCAGATGGTAGCCTCAAATATGGGGACAACCTATCAGAGTTTGACCCCGTTTGGCCCATTGGTGGCGGCTACAAGCAACCAAAAGTATAAAATTGCTCATAACTCCTCCGGACAGTAGGGGCTAGTATGCTAGCTTTTTTACACCACTGTGATCCCTGGCTCAAGAGGACAAGATGTATATCTCGGATTTTCGATTTGGAGCAATAAATTTGTTATAGCCAATTTTGTCCAAAACCTTTACTTTGCGAACTATTCCCTGGTTTTTTGACCAATCGGAACCTGACCAGGATGCAGAATGTTCTCTGGAGTCTGAATATCAATAATTATCGAAAAAATGTTGAAATTCTGCATTTGCTTGGCCATAACATGGTCTATGTTGGAAATGGTCGTGATCCAAATACGGTTCCAAAAAAAAGCCTAATTATATCCTACAATATAAAGTTCCCAAAAACTTCACCTAAATTTGATGAGGATATGTGTCATAGCATGCTGAAGGTAGCATGCAGAGTTTCAGGAGATTGGCCAAGAGGTGGTCGCTATAATCGTTCAAATAAAGGTGCTCATTAGTTATTAGGTTGTCAAGCACTTTTAGTGCTGTAAACCTTATTGTACATTGCTATTTGAAAAAAAAAAAAAACCTAAAGCATGGTGCAGCCTCCAAAACCGGTAAGGCCTAGAGACTTGAATCGCCCAGATGGTTAGGCCTCAAATATGGGGAACATAACAGTATCAGAGTATGACCCAGTTTGGCCATATAGTGGCGCTACAGCAACCAAAAAGGACTAAATTTGCCTCATAACTCCTCGACAGTTCGCGGGCTACGATGCATAGCTTTTTTACACCACTGTGATCCCTGGCTCAAGACGAACAAGATTTATATCTCGGATTTCGATTTGGAGCAAAAAAAAATTTGTTATAGCCAATTTTGTCCAAAACCTACTTTTGCGAACTAGTCCCTGGTTTTTTGACCAATCGGAACCAGACCAGTGCAGAAATGTTCTCTGGAGTCTGAATATCAATAATTATCGAAAAAATGTTGAAATTCTGCATTTGCTTGGCCATAACATGGTCATTTAGGAAATGGTCCGTGACCAAATACGGTCAAAAGCCTATAAATCCTACAAAAAAGTCAAAACTTCACCAAAATTGATGAGCATATGTGTCATAGCATGCTGAAGGAGCATGCAGAGTTTCATGGAGATTGGACAAGAGGTGGCGCTATAATCGTCAAAAAGGTCTCATTGTTATTAGGTGTTCAAGCACTTTAGTGCTGAAAACCTATTGTAATTGCTATTTGAAAAAAAAAAAAAACCTAAAACGCATTGTGCAGCCCAAACCGTAAGGCCTAGAGACTTGAAACTCGCCCAGATGGTAGGCCTCAAATATGGGGACAACCTATCAGAGTATGACCCCGTTTGGCCCATAGGTGGCGCTACAGCAACCAAAAGTACTAAATTGCTCATAACTCCTCGACAGTTGGGGCTAGAAGCTAGCTTTTTACACCACTGTGATCCCTGGCTCAAGACGAACAAGATTTATATCTCGGATTTCGATTTGGAGCAAAAAAAAATTTGTTATAGCCAATTTTGTCCAAAACCTACTTTTGCGAACTAGTCCCTGGTTTTTTGACCAATCGGAACCAGACCAGTGCAGAAATGTTCTCTGGAGTCTGAATATCAATAATTATCGAAAAAATGTTGAAATTCTGCATTTGCTTGGCCATAACATGGTCATTTAGGAAATGGTCCGTGACCAAATACGGTCAAAAGCCTATAAATCCTACAAAAAAAGTCAAAACTTCACCAAAATTGATGAGCATATGTGTCATAGCATGCTGAAGGAGCATGCAGAGTTTCATGGAGATTGGACAAGAGGTGGCGCTATAATCGTCAAAAAGGTCTCATTGTTATTAGGTGTTCAAGCACTTTAGTGCTGAAAACCTATTGTAATTGCTATTTGAAAAAAAAAAAAACCTAAAACGCATTGTGCAGCCCAAACCGTAAGGCCTAGAGACTTGAAACTCGCCCAGATGGTAGGCCTCAATATGGGGACAACCTATCAGAGTATGACCCCGTTTGGCCCATAGGTGGCGCTACAGCAACCAAAAGTACTAAATTGCTCATAACTCCTCGACAGTTGGGGCTAGAAGCTAGCTTTTTACACCACTGTGATCCCTGGCTCAAGACGAACAAGATTTATATCTCGGATTTCGATTTGGAGCAAAAAAAAATTTGTTATAGCCAATTTTGTCCAAAACCTACTTTTGCGAACTAGTCCCTGGTTTTTTGACCAATCGGAACCAGACCAGTGCAGAAATTCTATTGAAAAGTTGAATTCCATTCTTATAAATGTTTAGATTGGCTGCCAAACGGTCATTAATAAATCCAACCAAAAAATCACAAAAAGTAATTTCAATATGAAAGCATGCGATCATGAGATTGGACAAGAGGCGCTATAATCGTCAAAAATTCATGGTTAGATTAGTGTGAAACTATGTAATCTATTGAAAAAAAAAAAAAAAAACATACCAACGTAAGCCAAGAACTGAAACTGAATGGCCCAATTGGCAATATGAGAACCCGTTGCCCTGTTGGCCTAGGGGCCAAAGACAAATCTAAATTGCATCTGACTAGTTTAAACTGTTTCCCTGGTCGCACAAGAACGATTTATTTGGACAAAAAAAATTTGTTATAGCCAATTTTCCAAAACTACTTTTGCGAACTAGTCCCTGGTTTTTGACCAACGGAACAGACAGTGCAGAAATTCTTATCGAATAAATTTGAAAATGTTGAAACTGCATTTGCTTGGCCATAAATGGTCATTAGGAAAGTCCTACAAACGGTCAAAACCATAAATAAAAAAAAAAAGTCAAACTTCACAAATTGATGAGCATATGTGTCATACATAAGGAGCTGCAGGTTTCATGGAGATTGGACAAGAGGTGCGCTATTTCAAAAAGTTCATTTTATTAGGTGTCAGCACTTAGGCTGAAAACCATGTAATGCTTAAAAAAAAAAAACCTAAACGCATTGTGCAGCCCAAACCGTAAGGCCAGAGACTGAAACTCCCAATGTGCCTCAATATGGGGACAACCAAAGTTACCCCTTTGGCCCTATGGCTCAGCAACAAAATACTAATTGTATAATCTCAATTGTAAGCTATTTTACACCACTGTGATCCCTGGTAGACGAACAGATTAATCCGGATTCGTTGGAGCAAAAAAAAATTTGTTAAGCCAATTTTGTCAAAACCTACTTTTGCAACAGTCCGGTTTTTGACCAATCGGACCAGACCAGGCAAAAGTCTTGATTGATATCAAAATTATCGAAAAAATGTTGAAATTCTGATTTGCTTGGCCATAACATGGTCATTTAGGAAATGGTCCGTGACCAAAACGGTCAAAAGCCTTAAATCTCAAAAAAAGTCAAAACTCACCAAATTGATGAGCATATGTGTCAAGATGCTGAAGGAGCATGCAAGTTTCTGGAGATTGACAAGAGGTGGCGCTTAATCGTCAAAAAGGTCTCATTGTTATTAGGTGTTCAAGCACTTAGGCTGAAAACATTGTAATTGCTATTGAAAAAAAAAAAAAACCTAAAACGCATTGTGCAGCCCAAACGTAAGGCCTAAGATTGAAACTGCCCAATGGTAGCCTCAAATATGGGGCAACCTATCAGAGTATGACCCCGTTTGGCCCATAGGTGGCGTACAGCAACCAAAGTACTAAATTGCTCATAACTCCTCGACATTGGGCTAGCTAGCTTTTTACACCACTGATCCCTGGTCAAGACGAACAAATTTAATCCGGATTTCGATTTGGAGCAAAAAAATTTGTTAAGCCAATTTTGTCCAAACCACTTTTGCGAACTGTCCTGGTTTTTTACCAACGGACCAGACCAGTGCGAAATGTTCTCTGAGTTGAAATCAAAATATCGAAAAAATGTTGAAATTCTGCATTGCTTGGCCATAACATGGTCATTAGGAAATGGTCGTGACCAAATACGGTCAAACCTATAATCCTACAAAAAAGTCAAAATTCACCAAAATTTGAGCATAGTGTCATACATGCTGAAGGACATGCAGAGTTTCATGGAATTGGACAAGGTGGCGCATAATAATCGTAAAAAAGTCATATGTTATCTAGGTGTTCAAGCACTTTAGTGCTGAAAACCTATGTAATTGCTATTTAAAAAAAAAAAACTAAAACGCATTGTGCAGCCCAAACCGTAAGGCCTAGAGACTTGAAACTCGCCCAGATGGTAGGCCTCAAATATGGGGACAACCTATCAAGAGTAAGACCCCGTTTGGCCCATAGGTGCGTACAGCAACCAAAGTACTAAATTGCATAACCCTCGACGTTGGGGCTAGAAGCTAGCTTTTTACACCACTGTGATCCCTGGCTCAAGACGAACAAGATTTATATCTCGGATTTCGATTTGGAGCAAAAAAAAATTTGTTATAGCCAATTTTGTCCAAAACCTACTTTTGCGAACTAGTCCCTGGTTTTTTGACCAATCGGAACCAGACCAGTGCAGAAATGTTCTCTGGAGTCTGAATATCAATAATTATCGAAAAAATGTTGAAATTCTGCATTTGCTTGGCCATAACATGGTCATTTAGGAAATGGTCCGTGACCAAATACGGTCAAAAGCCTATAAATCCTACAAAAAAAGTCAAAACTTCACCAAAATTGATGAGCATATGTTTCATAGCATGCTGAAGGAGCATGCAGAGTTTCATGGAGATCGGACAATAGGTGGCGCTATAACTGTTGAAAAGCTTTAAAACCATGTATTTCCTATGGTAAATTGCCTGTAATCATGATAGAAACATGGTAAATCATAGCAAAAAATACTATTACATGGTGTATCATGGCAAATCATGCTAGAAATGTGATGAATCATGGTAAATCATGCTACATCCTGATAAATCATTCTAGAATGTGGTATATCATGGTAAATCATCCTATAACATGGCAAATCATACTCAAATGTGTTCAGTTGTGGTAAACCATGCTAGAACAGGGTAAATCAAGGTGAATCATACTAGAACTTGGTATATCACTGGTTTGCTTTAGTGAAGAATACTGGTGAAACCAAGTAGTTCAGAATGAAAATGAGCCAATAAGTAGTCTTCTACTGCCCTCTGCTGGCCATTATGCTTATTAACAGTCTTTTCACATGTGCATTCATATCTTTAGACTCTTAAAAATCCCTTATATAACTATTACTATTATGACACAATCATATTTTGTCAAAGTTTATCAATTCATTTGTTCTAATGCTTCACATAATGGCTAGCCACGTGGTAAATCATGGTAAATAAAGCTAGAAACATGGTAAATCATAGTAAATAAGGTAAATAATGCTAGAATCCTGGTAAATCATTCTAGGATGTGGTATATCATGGTAAACTATGGTAAATCATGCTAGATTCATGGTAAATCATACTGGAACATGGTAAATCATGAAAAATCACACTAAATGTGGTATATCATGGTAAATCATGCTAAAACATGGTCTATTCCATCTATGATGTCAGTGGTTAAATGCTTGCTACATAAAACTTAATGTCTTTTGATGCTTGTGTGCTTAAAAATCTTAAAGGCCTTAACAGCTTGAACACCGCTAAATGCTGCTAGTTATTAGGTGTTCAAGCACGAAGTGCTGAAACCTATTGTAATTGTACCGATTTTTATTATTATTTTTCTTCTCCGCTAAAACGCATCGTGCAGCCCAAACCGTAAGTGCTGGAGCTCTGAAACTTTGTCAGATGGTAGTACAAAAATCGAGGAGAGGTTCAGAGAGTATGACCCCGATTGGCCTATAGGTGGCGCTATAGCAATCAATTGCGCGAAATGGCTCATAACTCGTAGACCGTAAGTCATAGACTCAAGTGTCTTATATCATTGGAAAGCTGGACTCCTGACTTAAAAAACGTATATCTCCGATTTTATTTCCGCCATATTGGATTTTCCGCCATCTTGGATTTTGTCAAAAAACTACTTTTGCGAACTAGTCCCTGGTTTTTTGCCCGATCGGAACCAAACCAGTGCAGAAATGTTCTCTGGAGACTGAATATCAATAATTATCAAAAAAAAGTTGAATTTTCGATTTTCGGTCGCTAGGGGGTGCAAAAACAACATTGTGGGAGGAGCCTATTTTACTAAAATGGCTATAACTCCAGAAGTAAATGAGGTACGTTCACCAAACTTGGTAGATATGTGCATGAGTTCAATCTGAGGTCACAGTAAAAAAATCGCGACGATCGAACACTAGGTGGCGCTATAACATTAAAAAAACATAAAAGGGGGTGTGGCCACCTGACCGTTAGTCCGATTGACTTGAAAATTGGTATGCAGTGTCTTGGTCCAAGGTGCCATGTATGTGTAAAAGGATATTGACATATCTCAAAAAACATGGCCGCCATTGGCCAATGAAGTTTGTGCACCTTTTAAACAAGGTTAACGGAGGCCGATCGGAACGAAACTCAATGGGCATGTTCGACTCATGGCCCAAGAGGTCTGTAAGAGTTTTGAAAGAAATCGGCCACTAGTTGGCGCTAACGAGTTTTACGGCTCTGTAATCACGTGGTGTTGCACACATCCCCATAAAATGCATATCAGTCGATAGATCTCCTCATGCTGAACAACTTTGCCTCTTGAACCATTGCTGTCAATCAAATCGTTCATTAAATATTCACGAATATGTTAAAAACCTACTTTTGCAAACTAGTCCCTGGTTTTTCGCCCGATCGGAACCAGACCAGTCTAGGACAATTCTATGGACTCTCTAGATCAATAATTATCAAAAAAAAGTGGAACTTTTGCATTTTTCGCATGGGTATAACAGGGGCGTTTAGAAATTAGACGTGTCAAAACACACTCAAAAGCCTATAAATCCTACAAGGAAACTCAGAACTTGACAAAAATTGATGTGCATATGTCTCATACCATGGTGAAGAAGCATGCAAAGTTTCATGGAGATCGGACAATAGGTGGCGCTATAACTGTTGAAAAGCTTTAAAACCATGTATTTCCTATGGTAAATTGAATGTATTGGCTGTAAATGGTGTGTTCCATCTATAATCATATAATCTTTATATCATAATGCTCAAAATCAGTGCAGTACAATTCTCTGGACTCTCTAGGTCAATAATTATCAAAAAAAGTTGAACTTTGCCCTTTGGTTTGCTACAACAGAGTCATTTAGAAAATGGGCGTGTCAAAATACACTCAAACGCCTATAAATCATAAATAAAAACTCAGAAATTCACAAAAATTGGTGAGCATATGTGTCATAACATGTCAAAGAAGCATGCACAGTTTCACGGAGATCGGACAATAGGTGGCGCTATAACTGTTAAAAAGCTTTAAAACAATATATATTCTATGGTAAATTGCCTGTACAACGTGTGTGTGTGTGTGTGTGTGTGTGTGTGTGTGTGTGTGTGTGTGTGTGTGTGTGTGTGTGTGTGTGTGTGTGTGTGTAAGCATGCATAATGGAGTTAACATGGAAAAACTGGTTTGCTTTAGTGAATACTGGTGAAACCAAGTAGATCAAAATGAAAGTGAGCCAATAAGTGGTCTTCTACTGCCCTCTGCTGGACATTCTCCTTATTAACAGTCTTTTCACATGTGCATTCATATATTTAGACTCTTAAAAATCTCTTGTAAAACTATTACTATTATAACAAAATCTTATTTTGTCAGAGATTATCATTTCATTTGTTCTGTTGCTTCACATAATGGCTAGCCGCGTAGTAAATCATGGTAAATAAAGCTAGAAACATGGTAAATCATAGTAAATAAGGCAAATAATGCTAGAATCCTGGTAAATCATTCTAGAATGTGGTATATCATGGTAAACTATTGTAAATCATGCTAGATTCATGGTAAATCATACTGGAACATGGTAAATCATGAAAAATCACACTAAATGTGGTATATCATAGTAAATCATGCTAAAACATGGTCTATTCCATCTATGATGTCAGTGGTTAAATGCTTGCTACATAAAACTTAATGTCTTTTGATGCTTGTGTGCATAACTGCCTTAACTGCCTTAACTGCTTGAACACCGATAAATGCTGCTTGTTAGGTGTTCAAGCACGAAGTGCTGAAAACCTATTGTATTTGTGCTGATTTTTATTATTATTAGGTGTTCAAGCACGAAGTGCTGAAAACCTATTGTATTTGTGCTGATTTTTATTAGGGGTTCAAGCACGAAGTGCTGAAACCCTATTGTATTTGTAAGGATTTTTATTATTATTTTTCTTCTGCCGTAAAACGCATCGTGCAGCCCAAACCGTAAGTGCTAGAGCTCTGAAACTTTGTCAGATGGTAGTACAAAAATCGAGGAGAGGTTCAGAGAGTATGACCCCGATTGGCCTATAGGTGGCGCTACAGCAATCAATTGCGCGTAACTGCTCATAACTCCTAGACCGTAAGTCATAGTCTCAAGTGTCTTATATCATTGGAAAGCTGGACTCCTGACTTAAAAAACGTATATCTCCGATTTTATTTCCGCCATATTGGATTTTCCGCCATTTTTAATTTTGTCCAAAACCTACTTTTGCGAACTAGTCCCTGGTTTTTTGCCGGATCGGAAACAAACCAGTGCAGAAATGTTCTCTGGAGTCTGATTATCAATAATTATCGAAAAAAAGTTGAATTTTTGATTTCCGGTTGCTAGGGGGCGCAAAATGAACGTTGTAGGAGGAGCCTCATTTTTTAAATTGGCTATAACTCGAGAAGTAAATGAGATAGGTTCACCAAACTTGGTACACATGTCAAAGAGGACAATCTGAGGTCACAGTAAAAAAACCGCAACGATCGAACTGTAGGTGGCGCTATACCATGGAAAAAACATAAAAATGGCTGTGACCACGTGACCGTTAGTCTGATTGACTTGAAATTTGGTATGCAGTGTCTTGGTCCTAGGTGCCATGTATGTGTAAAAGGATATTGGCGTATCTCAAAAAACATGGCCGCCATCGGCCAATGAAGTTTGAGCACCTATTAAACAAGGTTAACGGAGTTCGATCGGAACGAAACTCGATGGGCATGTTCGACTCGTGATCCTAGAGGTCTGTAAGAATTTTGAAAGAAATCGGCCACTAGTTGGCGCTAACGAGTTTTACGGCTCTGTAATCACGTGGTGTTGTGTCCATCCCCACAAAATGCATATCAGTCAATAGATCTCCTCATGCTAAACAACTTTGCCTCTAGAACCATTGCTGTCAATCAAATTGTTCATGAGTTATTAACGAAAATGTGAAATACCTACTTTTACGAACTAGTCCTAGGTTTTTCACCCGATCGGAACCAAACCAGTCTAGGAAAATTCTCTGGACTCTCTAGATTAATAATTATTAAAAAAAAGTTGAACTTTTGATTTTTTCGTATGGCTATAAATGGGTCATTTAGAAAAGGGGTGTGGCTAAATACACTCAAAAGCCTATAAATCCTAAATGAAAACTCTGAACTTCACAAAAATTGGTGAGCATATGTGAGATAACATCATTAACAAGCATGCCAAGTTTTATAGAGATCGGACAATAGGTGGCGCTATAACGCTATGGTAAATTGTCTGTATTGGCTGTAAATGGTCTTTTCCATCTATTATGTCACTGGTTAAAAGCTTCCTAAATAAAACTGAATGTCTTAAATGTTTATGTCCTTAAAGGCCTTAACTGCTTGAACCCCGATAAATGCTGCTTGCAGCTTTAATTATTATTAGGTGTTCAAGCACGAAGTGCTGAAAACCTATTGTATTTGTGCTGATTTTTATTATTAGGTGTTCAAGCACGAAGTGCTGAAAACCTATTGTAATTGTACCGATTTTTATTATTATTTTTCTTCTCCGCTAAAACGCATCGTGCAGCCCAAACCGTAAGTGCTGGAGCTCTGAAACTTTGTCAGATGGTAGTACAAAAATCGAGGAGAGGTTCAGAGAGTATGACCCCGATTGGCCTATAGGTGGCGCTATAGCAATCAATTGCGCGAAATGGCTCATAACTCGTAGACCGTAAGTCATAGACTCAAGTGTCTTATATCATTGGAAAGCTGGACTCCTGACTTAAAAAACGTATATCTCCGATTTTATTTCCGCCATATTGGATTTTCCGCCATCTTGGATTTTGTCAAAAAACTACTTTTGTGAACTAGTCCCTGGTTTTTTGCCCGATCGGAACCAAACCAGTGCAGAAATGTTCTCTGGAGACTGAATATCAATAATTATCAAACAAAAGTTGAATTTTCGATTTTCGGTCGCTAGGGGGTGCAAAAATAACATTGTGGGAGGAGCCTATTTTACTAAAATGGCTATAACTCCAGAAGTAAATGAGGTACGTTCACCAAACTTAGTAGATATGTGCATGAGTTCAATCTGAGGTCACAGTAAAAAAATCGCGACGATCGAACACTAGGTGGCGCTATAACATTAAAAAAACATAAAAGGGGGTGTGGCCACCTGACCGTTAGTCCGATTGACTTGAAAATTGGTATGCAGTGTCTTGGTCCAAGGTGCCATGTATGTGTAAAAGGATATTGGCATATCTCAAAAAACATGGCCGCCATTGGCCAATGAAGTTTGTGCACCTTTTAAACAAGGTTAACGGAGGCCGATCGGAACGAAACTCAATGGGCATGTTCGACTCATGGCCCAAGAGGTCTGTAAGAGTTTTGAAAGAAATCGGCCACTAGTTGGCGCTAACGAGTTTTATGGCTCTGTAATCACGTGGTGTTGCACACATCCCCATAAAATGCATATCAGTCGATAGATCTCCTCATGCTGAACAACTTTGCCTCTTGAACCATTGCTGTCAATCAAATCGTTCATTAAATATTCACGAATTTGTCAAAAACCTACTTTTGCGAACTAGTCCCTGGTTTTTCGCCCGATCGGAACCAGACCAGTCTAGGACAATTCTATGGACTCTCTAGATCAATAATTATCAAAAAAAAGTGGAACTTTTGCATTTTTCGCATGGGTATAACAAGGGCGTTTAGAAATTAGACGTGTCAAAACACACTCAAAAGCCTATAAATCCTACAAGGAAACTCAGAACTTGACAAAAATTGATGTGCATATGTCTCATACCATGGTGAAGAAGCATGCAAAGTTTCATGGAGATCGGACAATAGGTGGCGCTATAACTGTTGAAAAGCTTTAAAACCATGTATTTCCTATGGTAAATTGCCTGTATTGGCTGTAAATGGTGTGTTCCATCCATGATCATATAATCTTTATATGATAATGCTCAAAATCAGTCCAGTACAATTCTATGGACTCTCCAGATCAATAATTATCAAAAAAAGTTAGAATTTTGCCCTTTGGTTTGCTATAATAGGGTCATTTAGAAAATGGGCGTGTCAAAATACACTCAAAAGCCTATAAATCATAAATAAAAACTCAGAACTTCACAAGAATTGGTGACAATATGTGACATAACATCATTAACAAGCATGCACAGTTTTATGGAGGTTGGACCATAGGTGGCGCTATAACTGTTAAAAAGCTTAAAAACCATGTATTTCCTATGTTAAATTGTGTGTGTGTGTGTGTGTGTGTGTGTGTGTGTGTGTGTGTGTGTGTGTGTGTGTGTGTGTGTGTGTGTGTGTGTGTGTGTGTGTGTGTGTGTGTGTGTGTGTGCATGCATAATGGAGTTAACAGTGAAAAACTGGTTTGCTTTAATCCAGAATACTGGTGAAACCAAGTAGATCAAAATGAAAGTGAGCCAATAAGTGGTCTTCTGCTGCCCTCTGCTGGCCATTATATTTATTAACAGTCTTTTCACATGAGCTTTTACATTCAGGTACTTAGACACTTAAAAATCCCTTATATAACAATTACTATTATAACACAATCATATTTTGTCAGTGTTTATCACTTCATTTGTTCTGATGCTTTACATAATTGGTACTAAGTTGTAAATCATGGTGAATAACTCTAGAAACATGGTAAATCATAGTAAATAAGGTAAATCATGCTAGAATCCTGGTAAATCATTCTAGAATGTGGCATATCATGGTAAATCATCCTATAACATGGTAAATCAAGGTAAACTAAGATAAATCATGCTAGAATCATATTAAATCATACTAGAATGTGTTCAATTGTGGTAAACCATGCTAGAACAGGGTCAATCATGGTGAATCACACTAGAACTTGGTATTTCATGGTAAACTATGGTAAATCATGCTAATTTCATAGTAAATCATACTGGTACATGGTAAATCATGAAAAATCACACTGAAATGTGGTATATCATGGTAAATCATGCTAAAAATGATCTATTCCATCTATGATGTCAGTGGTTAAATGCTTGCCACATCAAACTTAATGTCTTTTGATTCTTTTGAGCTTAACTGCCTTAACTGCCTTAATTGCTTGAACACCGATAAATGCTGCTAGCAGCTTTAATTAGGGGCCAAGCACCGAAGGTGCGGTGGCACCTATTGTATCTGTTCCGGTTCTTATTATTCTTCCGTTTCTTCCGACTGGGCGTCTATGGCAGCCCATAGAACCGTTTGCGGGAAAGTTATGAAATTTGGTACACTGATAGAGGACAGTCTGAAAAGTCACCAGAGCAAATTTGGAGTCTCCAACTCAATCCCTCTAGCGCCACCAACTGTCCAAAGATTTACTCATGTTTATGCTTATAACTTTTGAACCATAATGGCTAGAATCACAAATCCTTTGTCCTCTTATTCCTTGGCTCATGCCGATTCGATTGCACCCTATGACGTCATTTTCCGTCACGACAAATTTTCCGCCATTTGTAATTATCCGAAAAAGCTACTTTTTCGAACTCCTCCTAGGCCGTTGTTCCGATTCTCACCAAAATTGAACCAGATCATCTCCAGACCGTGCTGACAAAAAGTTATGGAATTCATAAAAACGCTGCAAGTTGTTCTCGAATACCACGCAAATTAATTTTAAGTAGCGCTTGCGAAAACAGACATAAGGCTGTATCTCCGCAACGCTTTATCGTATTCAAACCAAACTTGGTACATGTCATTACAAGCATGACTTGAGGCTACATGCTGCGTTTCGGCGCAGCGCCACCTACTGGTCCAGAGATACGAAAAATTGCTATTTTTGCTCATAACTACTGAACAGTTTGTCCAAAAATAATAAAGTTGGTCTTGTTAGATTCAGGGCGTCATGCCGAGTCGACAGATATCCAATTTTCCCAGATCGGCCATTTTGGCTGTCGGCCATTTTGAATTATGTGCTAAAATGCTGTATTTTATGAACGCATGAACGAATTGTTACGAAAATCGGTATGGGTCATCAGTACGATACCCTGAAGGAGCCTGAGAAGTTTCGAAACAGCGCCACCTAGTGGCAAAATTGATTTTTCAAATGCTGATAACTCTGGTTGTGTTTGACATATTTTCACGGGAGTCATCTCGTTGGGATCCTGAATCCTTGCCGAGTCCACAGATACCAAATATGCTTAGGTTTTGTTTACGGTTTGTGTAGCGTTGTGATTTAGCGCTTAAAAAACATTTGCCGATATCTTCGAAACCGCTTGTCCGATCGAGACGAAACCACCGCCAGAAGTTTGGAAACATAGGTCGATAGGCTATACGCTAATGCCCAAATGCGAAAATATTGATAGTAAGGGGTAGTAAAATCCAATCAAAGTCACGTGTCAGTCATTTTTTATGTGTTTATTCACATAAATGTATATAACTCCAAAACTAAATGAGATATTTTCACCAAATTTTACACACACATGTATGGGCTCACTTTGAGGTCACATAAAAAAAATGGTGGGATTGAGCCTCTTGGTGGCGCTATAATAGAACGGTACATGCTATTCTTAACGAATGCATTGGTGTAACATTACAAAACTCAGCATGTGCCATCAGCACCATGCCCTGAAGGTACTCAAAACATTTCGAGACAGCGCCACCTTTTGGTCAAAAGTTATAACATAATTTCTAAAAACTTTTGAATAAATCTGCGTATTTTAATGCCACTGGTCTTAAGGTTTGTCATTGTCACCAGACTCTGACCACATCACATCGTTTTTGTAACTACGCCACCTATTGGTCAAAAGTGATAATCCATTAAATCACATTTTTAGTTAATTAGTGTGATTTTTAAGCCATTTTGCCTAAATTAATCTTTAAATGTCTTAAATTGCTCCTTGCTGCAGTTGGTCTGACACATGTTGACATGTCTTGTCGTCTTCTTTGCGCTTGGCCCCGGTTATTGCTGCTTGCAGCTATATTACCAATTGTTTCTGTTCCGGTTCTTTTTTATTCTTCTTCCGACTGGGCGTCTATGGCAGCCCATAGAACCGTTTGCGGGAAAGTTGTTTTGATTTGACATTCTGATAGAAGACAGTCCCAACATTAAATGCACCAATTTTGGTGTCTCTAACTCATTCCCTCTAGCGCCACCACCTGTCCAAAGTTTCACTTTTATTATGCTAATAACTTTTGAACCGTAAGGCCTATCAACAAAATTCTTTTTTCCTCTGATTCCTGAGCTCATGACGATTTGATTGCACCATATGACGACATTTTCCGTCATGCAAATTTTTCCGCCATTTTGAATTTTCAAAAAAACCTACTTTTTCGAACTCCTCCTAGGCCGATGCTCCGATTTTCACCAAAATTGCACCAGATCATCTTTAGGCAGTGTGGACAAAAAGTTATGGAATTCAAGTATATTCGCTTAACAGTTTTTGAATACCGTGCAAAATAATTTTACGTAGCGCTTGCGAAAACAAACTTAAGGCTGTATCTTCGCAACGCTTAATCGTATTCAGACCAAACTTGGTACATATCATCTCAAGCATGACCTGAGGCTACATGCTGCGTTTCGGCGCAGCGCCACCTACTGGTCCGGAGATATGAAACATGGCTATTTTTAATCATAACTTCTGAACAATTTGTCCAAAAATCATAAAAGTGGTCTCGTTAGATTCAGGGCGTCATACCGGGTCGTCTGATATAAAATTTTACCAGATCAGCCATTTTGTCTGTCGGCCATTTTGAATTATGTGCTAAAATAATGTATTTTCTGAACGCATGAATGAATTGTTACGAATCTCAGTATGGGTCATCAGTACGATGCCCTGAAGGAGCGTGAGAAGTTTCGAAACAGCGCCACCTAGTGGTCAAAAGTTATAACAAAATTTCCAAAAAGGCTTATAACTTTTGAGTACATCTCCCTGTTGAAATGCCACTGGTCTTAATAGATTCCTTGGGTCAAGCTGAGAACATAGATACCAGATTTTCCTAATTTGGCCGAACTTCCTGTCCGCCATCTTGATTTTCAGTCAAAACCTACTTTTTTTAACTCCTCCTAGACCGTTTGTCCGATTTTCACCAAAATCTAATCGTATCATCTCCAGACCGTGCCGACTAAAAGTTATGGATTTCGTGTCGATTGACGAAACCGTTTTCGTATAGCGCAGCAGCAAATTTGAGGCATGCTGCCAAAATGACTATTAAGTCTTTATCTCTGCAATGCCTTGACATTTTGACACCAAACTTTGTATGTGTCATTGTCACCTCACTCTGACCACATCACATCAATTTTGTAAGTGCTCCACCTATTTGTCAAAAGTGATAAACCATTAAATCATCTTACAAGTTACTGTATATATGATTTAATGCCATTTATCCAAAGTTCTCTTAAAATGCCTTTAATTGCTCATTGCTGCAGTTGGTCTGCCACTCCCACCCATGATGGCATCTGTTGCTGCTTCTTGCGCTTGGCCCCGGTAATGGCTGCTTGCACTTATATTTATTATTATTATTATTAGGGGCCAAGCACCAAAGGTGCGGAGGCACCTATTGTATCTGTTCCGGTTCTTATTATTATTATTATTATTATTCTGCTTCTTCTTCCGACTGGGCGTCTATGGCAGCCCATAGAACCGTTTGCGGGAAAGTTATGAAATTTGGTACACTGATAGAGGACAGTCTGAAAAGTCACCAGAGCAAATTTGGAGTCTCCAACTCAATCCCTCTAGCGCCACCAACTGTCCAAAGATTTACTCATGTTTATGCTTATAACTTTTGAACCATAATGGCTAGAATCACAAATCCTTTGTCCTCTTATTCCTTGGCTCATGCCGATTCGATTGCACCCTATGACGTCATTTTCCGTCACGACAATTTGTCCGCCATTTGTAATTATCCAAAAAAGCTACTTTTTCGAACTCCTCCTAGGCCGTTGTTCCGATTCTCACCAAAATTGAACCAGATCATCTCCAGACCGTGCTGACAAAAAGTTATGGAATTCATAAAAACGCTGCAAGTCGTTCTCGAATGCCACGCAAATACATTTTACGTAGAGCTTGTGAGAACAGACATAAGGCTGTATCTCCGCGACGCTTTATCAGATTCAGACCAAACTTGGTCCATGTCATCACAAGCATGATCTGAGGCTACATGCTGCGTTTCGGAGCAGCGCCACCTACTGGTCCAGAGATACGAAAAAGTGCTATTTTTGCTCATAACTACGGAACTCTTTGTCCAAAAATCATAAAACTGGTCTCGTTAGATTCAGGGCGTCATGCCGAGTCGACTGATATCCAATTTTCCCAGATCGGCCATTTTGTCTGTCGGCCATTTTGAATTATGTGCTAAAATGCTGTATTTTCTGAACGCATGAACGAATTGTTACGAAACTCGGTATGGGTCATCAGTACAATGCCCTGAAGGAGCCTGAGAAGTTTCGAAACAGCGCCACCTAGTGGTGAATTTTTTTATTCAAATGCTTATAACTCTGGCTGTGGTTGACTTATTTTCACGGGAGTAATCTTTTTGAGTTCCTGAATCGTTGCCGAGTCCAACGATGCCAAACATGCTGGGTTTCGTCTTACGGTTTGTGTAGCGTTGCGATTTAGCGCGAAAAAAAACATTTGGCTATATCTTCGAAACCGCTTGTCCGATCGAGACGAAACCACCGTCAGAAGTTTGGAAACATAGGTCGATAGCTAAACGCCAATGCCCAAATGTCAAAATATTGATAGTAAGGGGTAGTAAAATCCAATCAAAGTCACGTGTCAGTCATTTTTTATGTGTTTATTCACATAAATGTATATAACTCCAAAACTAAATGAGATATTTTCACCAAATTTTACACACACTTGTATGGGCTCACTATGAGGTCACATAAAAAAAATGGTGGGATTGAGCCTATTGGTGGCGCTATAATAGAACGTAACATGCTATTCTTAACGAATGCATTGGTGCAACATTACAAATCTCAGCATGTGCCATCAGCACCATGCCCTGAAGGTACTCAACACATTTCGAGACAGCGCCACCTTTTGGTCAAAAGTTATAACATAATTTCTAAAAACTTTTGAATAAATCTGCATATTTTAATGCCACTGGTCTTAAGGTTTGTCATTGTCACTCGATTTAGTAACTACGCCACCTATTGGTCAAAAGTGATAATTCATTAAATCATATTTTTAGTTAATTAGTGTGATTTTTAAAGCCATTTTGCCTAAATTCATCTGACAATGTCTTAAATTGCTCCTTACTGCAGTTGGTCTGACACATGTTGGCATGTCTTGTCGTCTTCTTTGCGCTTGGCCCCGGTTATTGCTGCTTGCAGCTATATTTATTATTCTTTTTCTTCCGACTGGGCGTCTATGGCAGCCCATAGAACCGATTGCGGGAAAGTTGTTTTGGTTTGACATTCTGATAGAGGACAGTCCCAACATTAAATACACCAATTTTGGTGTCTCTAAGTCATTCCCTCTAGCGCCACCACCTGTCCAAAGTTTCACTTTTATTATGCTAATAACTTTTGAACCGTAAGGCCTATCATCAAAATTCTTTTTTCCCCTTGTTCCTGAGCTCATGCCGATTCGAATGCATCCTATGACGTCATTTTCCGTCATAATAATTTGGCCGCCATCTTGAATTTTCAGAAAAACCTACTTTTTCGAACTCCTCCTAGGCCGATGCTCCGATTTTCACCAAAATTGCACCAGATCATCTTCAGACAGTGGGGACAAAAAGTTATGGAATTCAAGTTGATTCGCTTAAAAGTTTTTGAATGACGTGCAAAATAATTTTACGTAGAGCTTGCGAAAACAAACTTAAGGCTGTATCTCCGCAACGCTTTATCGTATTCAGACCAAACTTGGTACAAGTCATCACAAGCATGACCTGAGGCAACATGCAGCGTTTCGGCGCAGCGCCACCTACTGGTCCGGAGATATGAAAAATGGTTATTTTTGCTCATAACTCCTGAACGGTTTGTTCAAAAATCATAAAAGTGGCCTCGTTAGATTCAGGGCGTCATACCGAGTCGACTGATATCCAATTTTCCCAGATCGGCCATTTTGTCTGTCGGCCATTTTGAATTATGTGCTAAAATGCTGTATTTTCTGAACGCATGAACGAATTGTTACGAAACTCGGTATGGGTCATCAGTACGATGCCCTGAAAGAGCCTGAGAAGTTTCGAAACAGCGCCACCTAGTGGTGAACTTTTTTTTTCAAATGCTTATAACTTTGGGTGTGGTCGACTTATTTTCACGAGAGTCATCTTTTTGAGCTCCTGAATCGTTGCCGAGTCCAACGATACCAAACATGCTGGGTTTCGTCTTACGGTTTGTGTAGCGTTGCGATTTAGCGCGAAAAAAACATTTGGCTATATCTTCGAAACCGCTTGTCCGATCGAGACGAAACCACCGCCAGAAGTTTGGAAACATAGGTCGATAGGCTATACGCTAATGCCCAAATGCGAAAATATTGATAGTAAGGGGTCGTAAAATTCAAACAAAGTCATGTGTCAGTCATTTTTTACGTGTTTTTTCATATAAATGTCTATAACTCTGAAGTGAATTGAGATATTTTCACCAAAATTGACACACATACGTATGGGCTCACTCTGAGGACACATAAAAAAAATTGTGGGACTGAGCCTCTTGCTGGCGCTATAATAGAACAAAACATGAAATTCCCATTGACTTCAATAGAGTTTTGTGAAATAAAATGCTATACTAAACAAATGCATTGATGTAATATTAAGAAACTCAGAATGTGCCAACAACACCATCCCCTGAAGGTACTAAAAATATTTCGAAACAGCGCCACCTTGTGGTCAAAAGTTATAACAAAATTTCCAAAAAGGCTAATAACTTTTGAATAAATCTGCCTGTTGAAATGCCACTGGTCTTAATAGATTCCTTCGGTCACGCTGAGAACATAGATACCAGGTTTTCCTTATTTGACCGAACTTCCTGTCCGCCATCTTGATTTTCAGTCAAAACCTACTTTTTCGAACTCCTCCTAGACCGTTTGTCCGATTTTCACCAAAATCGAATCGTATCATCTCCAGACCGTGCCGACTAAAAGTTATGGATTTCGTGTCGATTGACGAAACCGTTTTCGTATAGCGCAGCAGCAAAGTTGAGGCATGCTGCCAAAATGACTATTAAGTCTTTATCTCTGCAATGCCTTGACATTTTTGACACCAAACTTTGTATGTGTCATTGTCACCTCACTCTGACCACATCACATCAATTTGGTAACTGCGCCACCTATTTGTCAAAAGTGATAAACCATTAAATCATCTTAAAAGTTACTTTATGTGATTTTTTTTTAGCCATTTATCCAAAGTTCTCTTAAAATGTCTTTGATTGCTCATTGCTGCAATTGGTCTGCCACTCCCACCCATGATGGCATCTGTTGCCGCTTCTTGCGCTTGGCCCCGGTAATGGCTGCTTGCAGCTATATTTAGGGGCCAAGCACCGAAGGTGCGGTGGCACCTATTGTATCTGTTCCGGTTCTTATTAGGGGCCAAGCACCGAAGGTGCGGAGGCACCTATTGTATCTGTTCCGGTTCTTATTATTATTAGGGGCCAAGCACCGAAGGTGCGGGCACCTATTGTATCTGTTCCCGTTCTTATTATTATTATTCTTTTTCTTCCGACTGGGCGTCTATGGCAGCCCATAGAACCGATTGCGGGAAAGTTGTTTTGGTTTGACATTCTGATAGAGGACAGTCCCAACATTAAATACACCAATTTTGGTGTCTCTAAGTCATTCCCTCTAGCGCCACCACCTGTCCAAATTTTCACTTTTATTATGCTAATAACTTTTGAACCGTAAGGCCTATCATCAAAATTCTTTTTTCCCCTTGTTCCTGAGCTCATGCCGATTCGATTGCACCCTATGACGTCATTTTCCGTCATAATAATTTGGCCGCCATCTTGAATTTTCAGAAAAAGCTACTTTTTCGAACTCCTCCTAGGCCGATGCTCCGATTTTCACCAAAATTGCACCAGATCATCTTCAGACAGTGGGGACAAAAAGTTATGGAATTCAAGTTGATTCGCTTAAAAGTTTTTGAATGACGTGCAAAATAATTTTACGTAGAGCTTGCGAAAACAAACTTAAGGCTGTATCTCCGCAACGCTTTATCGTATTCAGACCAAACTTGGTACAAGTCATCACAAGCATGACCTGAGGCAACATGCAGCGTTTCGGCGCAGCGCCACCTACTGGTCCGGAGATATGAAAAATGGTTATTTTTGCTCATAACTCCTGAACGGTTTGTTCAAAAATCATAAAAGTGGCCTCGTTAGATTCAGGGCGTCATACCGAGTCGACTGATATCCAATTTTCCCAGATCGGCCATTTTGTCTGTCGGCCATTTTGAATTATGTGCTAAAATGCTGTATTTTCTGAACGCATGAACGAATTGTTACGAAACTCGGTATGGGTCATCAGTACGATGCCCTGAAAGAGCCTGAGAAGTTTCGAAACAGCGCCACCTAGTGGTGAACTTTTTTTTTCAAATGCTTATAACTTTGGGTGTGGTCGACTTATTTTCACGAGAGTCATCTTTTTGAGCTCCTGAATCGTTGCCGAGTCCAACGATACCAAACATGCTGGGTTTCGTCTTACGGTTTGTGTAGCGTTGCGATTTAGCGCGAAAAAAAACATTTGGCTATATCTTCGAAACCGCTTGTCCGATCGAGACGAAACCACCGCCAGAAGTTTGGAAACATAGGTCGATAGGCTATACGCTAATGCCCAAATGCGAAAATATTGATAGTAAGGGGTAGTAAAATTCAAACAAAGTCACGTGTCAGTCATTTTTTACGTGTTTTTTCATATAAGTGTCTATAACTCTGAAGTGAATTGAGATATTTTCACCAAAATTGACACACATACGTATGGGCTCACTCTGAGGACACATAAAAAAAAATTGTGGGACTGAGCCTCTTGGTGGCGCTATAATAGAACAAAACATGAAATTCCCATTGACTTCAATAGAGTTTTGTGAAATAAAATGCTATACTAAACAAATGCATTGATGTAATATTAAGAAACTCAGAATGTGCCAACAACACCATCCCCTGAAGGTACTAAAAATATTTCGAAACAGCGCCACCTTGTGGTCAAAAGTTATAATAAAATTTCTAAAAAGGCTAATAACTTTTGAATAAATCTGCCTGTTGAAATGCCACTGGTCTTAATAGATTCCTTGGGTCAAGCTGAGAACATAGATACCAGGTTTTCCTTATTTGGCCGAACTTCCTGTCCGCCATCTTGATTTTCAGTCAAAACCTACTTTTTCGAACTCCTCCTAGACCGTTTTTTCCGATTTTCACCAAAATCGAATCGTATCATCTTCAGACCGTCCCGACCAAAAGTTATGGATTTCGTGTCGATAGACAAAACCGTTTTCGTATACCGCAGCAGCAAAGTTGAGGCATGCTGCCAAAATGACTATTAAGGCTTTATATCTGCAATGTCTCGACATATTGACAACTAACTTTGTATGTGTCATTGTCACTTCACTCTGACCACATCACATCGAGTTCATAACTGCGCCACCTATTGGTCGAAAGTGATAAACCATTAAATCATCTCATAAGTTACTGTATGCATGATTTTTCGACCATTTGCCGAAATTCCTCTTAAAATGTCTTTAAATTGCTCATTTTTTCAGTTGGTCTGACACTTTCAGCCATGTTGGCATGTCTTATCGTCTTCTACTGCTTGGCCCCGTTTAATGGCTGCTTGCAGCTATATTATCAATTGTTTCTGTTCCGGTTCTTTTTTTATTCTTCTTCCGACTGGGCGTCTATGGCAGCCCATAGAACCGATTGCGGGAAAGTTGTTTTGGTTTGACATTCTAATAGAGGACAGTCCCAACATTAAATACACCAATTTTGGTGTCTCTAACTCATTCCCTCTAGCGCCACCACCTGTCCAAAGTTTTACTTTTGTTTTGCTAATAACTTTTGAACCGTAAGGCCTATCATAGAAATTCTTTTTTCCCCATGTTTCTGATCTTATGCCGATTCGATTGCACCCTATGACGTCATTTTCCGTCATGCAAATTTGGCCGCCATCTTGAATTTTCCAAAAAAGCTACTTTTTCGAACTCCTCCTAGGCTGATGCTCCGATTTTCACCAAAATTGCACCAGATCATCTTCAGGCAGTGGGGAAAAAAAGTTATGGAATTCAAGTTGATTCGCTTAACAGTTTTTGAATAACTTGCAAAATAATTTTACGTAGCGCTTGCGAAAACAAACTTAAGGCTGTATCTCCGCAACACTTAATTGTATTCAGACCAAACTTGGTATATGTCATCACAAGCATGACCTGAGGCTACATGCTGCGTTTCGGCGCAGCGCCACCTACTGGTCTGGAGATATGAAAGATGGATATTTTTGCTTATAACATCTGAACAATTTGTCCAAAAATCATAAAAGTGGTCTCGTTAGATTCAGGGCATCATACCGGGTCGTCTGATATAAAATTTTACCAGATCAGCCATTTTGTCTGTCGGCCATTTTGAATTATGTGCTAAAATGCTGTATTTTCTGAACGCATGAACGAATTGTTACGAAACTCAGTATGGGTCATCAGTACGATGCCCTGAAGGAGCGTGAGATGTTTCGAAACAGCGCCACCTAGTGGTCAAAAGTTATAACAAAACTTCCAAAAAGGCTAATAACTTTTGAATACATCTCCCTGTTGAAATGCCACTGGTCTTAATAGATTCCTTGGGTCAAGCTGAGAACAAAGATACCAGATTTTCCTAATTTGGCCGAACTTCCTGTCCGCCATCTTGATTTTCAGTCAAAACCTACTTTTTCGATCTCCTCCTAGACCGTTTGTCCGATTTTCACCAAAATCGAATCGTATCATCTCCAGACTGTGCCGACTAAAATTTATAAATTTCGTGTCGATAGACAAAACCGTTTTCGTGTAGCGCAGCAGCAAAGTTAAGGTAGGATGCCAAAATGACTATTCAGTCTTTATCTCTGCAATGCCTTCACATTTTGACACCAAACTTTGTATGTGTCATTGTCACCTCACTCTGACCACATCACATCAATTTCGTAAGAGCGCCACCTATTTGTCGAAAGTGATAAACCATTAAATGATCTTAAAAGTTACTGTATATATGATTTTTTAGCCATTTATACAAAGTTCTCTTAAAATGTCTTTAATTGCTCATTGCTGCAGTTGGTCTGCCACTCCCACCCATGATGGCATCTGTTGCCGCATCTTGCGCTTGGCCCCGGTAATGGCTGCTTGCAGCTATATTTATTCTTCCGTTTCTTCTTCTTCTTCTTCCGACTGGGTGTCTATGGCAGCCCATAGAACCGTTTGCGGGAAAGTTATGAAATTTGGTACACTGATAGAGGGCAGTCTGAAAAGTCAACAGAGCAAATTTGGAGTCTCCAACTCAATCCCTCTAGCGCCACCACCTGTCCAAACTTTCACTTTTATTATGCTAATAACTTTTGAACCGTAAGGCCTATCATCAAAATTCCTTTTTCCCCTTGTTTCTGAGCTAATGCCGATTCGATTGCACCCTATGACGTCATTTTCCGTCACGATATTTTGTCCGCCATTTGTAATTATCTGAAAAAGCTACTTTTTCGAACTCCTCCTAGGCCGTTGTTCTGATTCTCACCAAAATTGAACCAGATCATCTCCAGACCATGCTGACAAAAAGTTATGGATTTCATAAAAACGCTGCAAGTCGTTCTCGAATACCACGCAAATAAATTTTACGTAGAGCTTGCGAAAACACACATAAGGCTGTATCTCCGCGACGCTTTTTCAGATTAAGACCAAACTTAGTCCATGTCATCACAAGCATGACCTGAGGATACATGCTGCGTTTCGGCGCAGCGCCACCTACTGGTCCAGAGATACGAAAAAGTGCTATTTTCCCCCATAACTACTGTACTCTTTGTCCAAAAATCATAAAAGTGGTCTCGTTAGATTCAGGGCGTCATGCCGAGTCGTCTGGTATCCAATTTTCCTAGATCGGCCATTTTGTCTGTCGGCCATTTTGAATTATGTGCTAAAATGCTGTATTTTCTGAACGCATGAACGAATTGTTACGAAACTCGGTATGGGTCATCAGTACGATGCCCTGAAAGAGCCTGAGAATTTTCGAAACAGCGCCACCTAGTGGTGAATTTTTTTTTTCAAATGCTTATAACTTTGGGTGTGGTTGACTTATTTTCACGAGAGTCATCTTTTTGAGTTCCTGAATCGTTGCCGAGTCCAACGATGCCAAACATGCTGGGTTTCGTCTTACGGTTTGTGTAGCGTTGCGATTTAGCGCGAAAAAAACATTTGGCTATATCTTCGAAACCGCTTGTCCGATCGAGACGAAACCACCGTCAGAAGTTTGGAAACATAGGTCGATAGGCTATACGCTAATGCCCAAATGCGAAAATATTGATAGTAAGGGGTAGTAAAATCCAATCAAAGTCACGTGTCAGTCATTTTTTATGTGTTTATACACATAAATGTATATAACTCCAAAACTAAATGAGATATTTTCACCAAATTTTACACACACTTGTATGGGCTCACTATGAGGTCACATAAAAAAAATGGTGGGATTGAGCCTATTGGTGGCGCTATAATAGAACGTAACATGCTATTCTTAACGAATGCATTGGTGCAACATTACAAAACTCAGCATGTGCCATCAGCACCATGCCCTGAAGGTACTCAACACATTTCGAGACAGCGCCACCTTTTGGTCAAAAGTTATAACATAATTTCTAAAAACTTTTGAATAAATCTGCATATTTTAATGCCACTGGTCTTAAGGTTTGTCATTGTCACTCGATTTAGTAACTACGCCACCTATTGGTTGAAAGTGATAATTCATTAAATCATATTTTTAGTTAATTAGTGTGATTTTTAAAGCCATTTTGCCTAAATTCATCTGACAATGTCTTAAATTGCTCCTTACTGCAGTTGGTCTGACACATGTTGGCATGTCTTGTCGTCTTCTTTGCGCTTGGCCCCGGTTATTGCTGCTTGCAGCTATTTATTAGGGGCCAAGCACCGAAGGTGCGGAGGCACCTATTGTATCTGTTCCGGTTCTTATTATTATTATTATTATTATTCTTCTTCTTCCGACTGGGGGTCTATGGCAGCCCATAGAACCGTGTCCGGGAAAGTTGTTTTGGTTTGACATTCTGATAGAGGACAGTCCCATCATTAATTACACCAATTTTGGTGTCTCTAACTTATTCCCTCTAGCGCCACCACCTGTCCAAAGTTTCACTCACATTTATGCTAATAACTTTTGATCCGTAAGACCTATCAACAAAATTCTGTTTTCCTCTGATTCCTGAGCTCATGACGATTCGATTGCACCCTATGACGTCATTTTCCGTCATGCAAATTTTTCCGCCATTTTGAATTTTCAGAAAAACCTACTTTTTCGAACTCCTCCTAGGGCGATGCTCCGATTTTCACCAAAATTGCACCAGATCATCCTCAGACAGTGGGGACAAAAAGTTATGGAATTCAAGTTGATTCGCTTAAAAGTTTTTGAATAACGTGCAAAATAATTTTACGTAGCGCTTACGAAAACAAACTTATGGCTGTATCTCCGCAACGCTTTATCGTATTCAGACCAAACTTGGTACATGTCATCACAAGCATGACCTGAGGCTACCTGCAGCGTTTCGGCGCAGCGCCACCTACTGGTCCGGAGATATGAAAAATGGCTATTTTTGCTCATAACTCCTGAACGGTTTGTCCAAAAATCATAAATGTGGTCTCGTTAGATTCAGGGCGTCATGTTGAGTTGATTGATATCCAATTTTCCCATATCGGCCGTTTTTTCTGTCGGCCATTTTGAATTATGTGCTAAAATGCTGTATTTTCTGAACGCATGAACGAATTGTTACGAAACTCAGTATGGGTCATCAGTACGATGCCCTGAAGGAGCCTGGGAAGTTTCGAAACAGCGCCACCTTGTGGTCAAAAGTTATAACAAAATTTCCAAAAAGGCTAATAACTTTTGAATAAATCTCCCTGTTGAAATGCCACTGGTCTTAATAGATTCCTTCGGTCAAGCTGAGAACATAGATACCAGATTTTCCTAACTTGGCCGAACTTCCTGTCCGCCATCTTGATTTTCAGTCAAAACCTACTTTTTCGAACTCCTCCTAGACCGTTTGTCCGATTTTCACCAAAATCGAATCGTATCATCTCCAGACTGTGCCGACTAAAAGTTATGGATTTCGTGTCAATAGACAAAACCGTTTTTGTGTAGCGCAGAAGCAAAGTTGGGGTAGGATGCCAAAAGGACTATTCAGTCTTTATCTCTGCAATGCCTTGACATTTTGACACCAAACTTTGCATGTGTCATTGTCACCTCACTCTGACCACATCACATCAATTTCGTAAGTGCGCCACCTATTTGTCGAAAGTGATAAACCATTAAATTATCTTAAGTTGCTGTATAGATGATTTTTTTGCCATTTATCCAAAGTTCTCCTAAAATGTCTTTAATTGCTCATTGCTGCAGTTGGTCTGCCACTCCCACCCATGATGGCATCTGTTGCCGCTTCTTGCGCTTGGCCCCGGTAATGGCTGCTTGCAGCTATATTTAGGGGCCAAGCACCGAAGGTGCGGAGGCACCTATTGTATCTGTTCCCGTTCTTATTATTATTCTTCTTCCGCTCTTGGAGTCTATGGCAGCCCATAGAACCGATTGCGGGAAAGTTGTTTTGGTTTGACATTCTGATAGAGGACAGTCCCAACATTAAATACACCAATTTTGGTGTCTCTAAGTCATTCCCTCTAGCGCCACCACCTGTCCAAAGTTTCACTTTTATTATGCTAATAACTTTTGAACCGTAAGGCCTATCATCAAAATTCTTTTTTCCCCTTGTTCCTGAGCTCATGCCGATTTGATTGCACCCTATGACGTCATTTTCCGTCATAATAATTTGGCCGCCATCTTGAATTTTCAGAAAAACCTACTTTTTCGAACTCCTCCTAGGCCGATGCTCCGATTTTCACCAAAATTGCACCAGATCATCTTCAGGCAGTGGGGACAAAAAGTTATGGAATTCAAGTTGATTCGTCAAATCGTTTTTGATAAACGTGCAAACTAATTTTACGTAGCGCTTGCGAAAACAAACTTAAGGCTGTATCTCCGCAACGCTTTATCGTATTCAGACCAAACTTGGTACACGTCATCACAAGCATGACCTGAGGCAACATGCAGCGTTTCGGCGCAGCGCCACCTACTGGTCCGGAGATATGAAAAATGGCTATTTTTGCTCATAACTCCTGAACGGTTTGTCCAAAAATCATAAAAGTGGCCTCGTTAGATTCAGGGCGTCATACCGAGTCGACTGATATCCAATTTTTCCATATCGGCCATTTTTTCTGTCGGCCATTTTGAATTATGTGCTAAAATGCTGTATTTTCTGAACGCATGAACGAATTGTTACGAAACTCGGTATGGGTCATCAGTACGATGCCCTGAAGGAGCCTGAGAAGTTTCGAAACAGCGCCACCTAGTGGTGAACTTTTTTTTTCAAATGCTTATAACTTTGGGTGTGGTCGACTTATTTTCACGAGAGTCATCTTTTTGAGCTCCTGAATCGTTGCCGAGTCCAACGATACCAAACATGCTGGGTTTCGTCTTACGGTTTGTGTAGCGTTGCGATTTAGCGCGAAAAAAACATTTGGCTATATCTTCGAAACCGCTTGTCCGATCGAGACGAAACCACCGCCAGAAGTTTGGAAACATAGGTCGATAGGCTAAACGTTAATGCCCAAATGCGAAAATATTGATAGTAAGGGGTAGTAAAATTCAAACAAAGTCATGTGTCAGTCATTTTTTACGTGTTTTTTCATATAAATGTCTATAACTCTGAAGTGAATTGAGATATTTTCACCAAAATTGACACACATACGTATGGGCTCACTCTGAGGAGACATAAAAAAAATTGTGGGACTGAGCCTCTTGGTGGCGCTATAATAGAACAAAACATGAAATTCCCATTGACTTCAATAGAGTTTTGTGAAATAAAATGCTATACTAAACAAATGCATTGATGTAATACTAAGAAACTCAGAATGTGCCAACAACACCATCCCCTGAAGGTACTAAAAATATTTCGAAACAGCGCCACCTTGTGGTCAAAAGTTATAATAAAATTTCCAAAAAGGCTAATAACTTTTGAATAAATCTGCCTGTTGAAATGCCACTGGTCTTAATAGATTCCTTGGGTCAAGCTGAGAACATAGATACCAGGTTTTCCTTATTTGGCCGAACTTCCTGTCCGCCATCTTGATTTTCAGTCAAAATCTACTTTTTCGAACTCCTCCTAGACCGTTTTTCCGATTTTCACCAAAATCGAATCGTATCATCTCCAGACCGTGCCGACTAAAAGTTATAGATTTCGTGTCGATAGATGAAACCGTTTTCGTATACCGCAGCAGCAAATTTGAGGCATGCTGCCAAAATGACTATTAAGGCTTTATATCTGCAATGTCTCGACATATTGACAACTAACTTTGTATGTGTCATTGTCACTTCACTCTGACCACATCACATCGAGTTCATAACTGCGCCACCTATTGGTCGAAAGTGATAAACCATTAAATCATCTCATAAGTTACTGTATGCATGATTTTTCGACCATTTGCCGAAATTCCTCTTAAAATGTCTTTAAATTGCTCATTTTTTCAGTTGGTCTGACACTTTCAGCCATGTTGGCATGTCTTATCGTCTTCTACTGCTTGGCCCCGTTTAATGGCTGCTTGCAGCTATATTTAGGGGCCAAGCACCGAAGGTGCGGAGGCACCTATTGTATCTGTTCCGGTTCTTATTATTATTATTATTAGGGGCCAAGCACCGAAGGTGCGGAGGCACCTATTGTATCTGTTCCGGTTCTTATTATTATTATTATTAGGGGCCAAGCACCGAAGGTGCGGAGGCACCTATTGTATCTGTTCCGGTTCTTATTATTATTATTAGGGGCCAAGCACCGAAGGTGCGGAGGCACCTATTGTATCTGTTCCGGTTCTTATTAGGGGCCAAGCACCGAAGGTGCGGAGGCACCTATTGTATCTGTTCCGGTTCTTATTATTAGGGGCCAAGCACCGAAGGTGCGGAGGCACCTATTGTATCTGTTCCGGTTCTTATTATTATTATTATTATTATTATTATTCTTCTTCTTCCGACTGGGGGTCTATGACAGCCCATAGAACCGTGTCCGGGAAAGTTGTTTTGGTTTGACATTCTGATAGAGGACAGTCCCAACATTAAGTACACCAATTTTGGTGTCTCTAACTCATTCCCTCTAGCGCCACCACCTGTCCAAAGGTTCACTCATATTTATGCTAATAACTTTTGATCCATAAGGCCTATCAACAAAATTCTTTTTTCCTCTGATTCCTGAGCTCACGACGATTCGATTGCACCCTATGACGTCATTTTCCGTCATGCAAATTTTTCCGCCATTTTGAATTTTCAGAAAAACCTACTTTTTCGAACTCCTCCTAGGCCGATACTCCAATTTTCACCAAAATTGCACCAGATCATCTTCAGGCAGTGGGGACAAAAAGTTATGGAATTCAAGTTGATTCGTCAAATCGTTTTTGATAAACGTGCAAACTAATTTTACGTAGCGCTTGCGAAAACAAATGTAAGGCTGTATCTCCGCAACGCTTTATCGTATTCAGACCAAACTTGGTACATGTCATCACAAGCATGACCTGAGGCTACATGCAGCGTTTCGGCACAGTGCCACCTACTGGTCCGGAGATATGAAAAATGGCTATTTTTGCTTATAACTTCTGAACAGTTTGTTCAAAAATCATAAAAGTGGTCTCGTTAGATTCAGGGCATCATGTTGAGTCGACTGATATCCAATTTTCCCAGATCAGCCATTTTGGCTGTCGGCCATTTTGAATTATGTGCTAAAATGCTGTATTTTTTGAACGCATGAACGAATTGTTACGAAACTCGGTATGGGTCATCAGTACGATGCCCTGAAGGAGCCTGAGAAGATTCGAAACAGCGCCACCTTGTGGTCAAAAGTTATATCAAAATTTCCAAAAAGGCTAATAACTTTTGAATAAATCTCCCTGTTGAAATGCCACTGGTCTTAATAGATTCCTTGGGTCAAGCTGAGAACATAGATACCAGATTTTCCTAATTTGGCCGAACTTCCTGTCCGCCATCTTGATTTTCAGTCAAAACCTACTTTTTCGAACTCCTCCTAGACAGTTTGTCCGATTTTCACCAAAATCGAATCGTATCATCTCCAGACTGTGCCGACTAAAAGTTATGGATTTCGTGTCGATTGACGAAACCGTTTTCGTATAGCGCAGCAGCAAAGTTAAGACATGCTGCCAAAATGACTATTAAGTCTTTATCTCTGCAATGCCTTGACATTTTGACACCAAACTTTGTATGTGTCATTGTCACCTCACTCTGACCACATCACATCAATTTGATAACTGCGCCACCTATTTGTCAAAAATGATAAACCATTAAATCATCTTAAAAGTTACTGTATATGTGATTTTTTAGCCATTTATCCAAGTTCTCTTAAAATGTCTTTAATTGCTCCTTGCTGCAGTTGGTCTGCCACTCCCACCCATGATGGCATCTGTTGCCGCTTCTTGCGCTTGGCCCCGGTAATGGCTGCTTGCAGCTATATTTATTATTATTATTCTTCTTCTTCCGACTGGGGGTCTATGGCAGCCCATAGAACCGTGTCCGGGAAAGTTGTTTTGGTTTGACATTCTGATAGAGGACAGTCCCAACATTAAGTACACCAATTTTGGTGTCTCTAACTCATTCCCTCTAGCGCCACCACCTGTCCAAAAGTTCACTCATATTTATGCTAATAACTTTTGAACCATAAGGCCTATCAACAAAATTCTTTTTTCCTCTGATTCCTGAGCTCACGACGATTCGATTGCACCCTATGACGTCATTTTCCGTCATGCAAATTTTTCCGCCATTTTGAATTTTCAGAAAAACCTACTTTTTCGAACTCCTCCTAGGGCGATGCTCCGATTTTCACCAAAATTGCACCAGATCATCTTCAGGCAGTGGGGACAAAAAGTTATGGAATTCAAGTTGATTCGCTTAAAAGTTTTTGAATGACGTGCAAAATAATTTTACGTAGAGCTTGCGAAAACAAACTTAAGGCTGTATCTCCGCAACGCTTTATCGTATTCAGACCAAACTTGGTACAAGTCATCACAAGCATGACCTGAGGCAACATGCAGCGTTTCGGCGCAGCGCCACCTACTGGTCCGGAGATATGAAAAATGGTTATTTTTGCTCATAACTCCTGAACGGTTTGTCCAAAAATCACAAAAGTGGCCTCGTTAGATTCAGGGCGTCTTACCGAGTCGACTGATATCCAATTTTCCCAGATCGGCCATTTTGTCTGTCGGCCATTTTGAATTATGTGCTAAAATGCTGTATTTTCTGAACGCATGAACGAATTGTTACGAAACTCGGTATGGGTCATCAGTACGATGCCCTGAAGGAGCTTGACAAGTTTCGAAACAGCACCACCTAGTGGTCAAAAGTTATAAAGAAATTTCCAAAAAGGCTAATAACTTTTGAATAAATCTGCCTGTTGAAATGCCACTGGTCTTAATAGATTCCTTGGGTCAAGCTGAGAACATAGATACCAGGTTTTCCTTATTTGGCCGAACTTCCTGTCCGCCATCTTGATTTTCAGTCAAAACCTACTTTTTTGAACTCCTCCTAGACCGTTTGTCCGATTTTCACCAAAATCGAATCGTATCATCTCCAGACCGTGCTGACTAAAAGTTATGGATTTCGTGTCGATTGACGAAACCGTTTTCGTATAGCGCAGCAGCAAAGTTGAGGCATGCTGCCAAAATGACTATTAAGTCTTTATCTCTGCAATGCCTTGACATTTTGACACCAAACTTTGTATGTGTCATTGTCACCTCTCTCTGACCACATCACATCAATTTGGTAACTGCGCCACCTATTTGTCAAAAGTGATAAACCATTAAATCATCTTAAAAGTTACTGTATATGTGATTTTTTTAGCCATTTATCCAAGTTCTCTTAAAATGTCTTTAATTGCTCCTTGCTGCAGTTGGTCTGCCACTCCCACCCATGATGGCATCTGTTGCCGCTTCTTGCGCTTGGCCCCGGTAATGGCTGCTTGCAGCTATATTTATTATTATTATTATTCTGCTTCTTCTTCCGACTGGGCGTCTATGGCAGCCCATAGAACCGTTTGCGGGAAAGTTGTTTTGGTTTGACATTCTGATAGAGGACAGTCCCAACATTAAGTACACCAATTTTGGTGTCTCTAAGTCATTCCCTCTAGCGCCACCACCTGTCCAAAGTTTCACTTTTATTATGCTAATAACTTTTGAACCGTAAGGCCTATCATCAAAATTCTTTTTTCCCCTTGTTCCTGAGCTCATGCCGATTCGATTGCACCCTATGACGTCATTTTCCGTCATAATAATTTGGCCGCCATCTTGTATTTTCAGAAAAACCTACTTTTTCGAACTCCTCCTAGGCCGATGCTCCGATTTTCACCAAAATTGCACCAGATCATCTTCAGACAGTGGGGACAAAAAGTTATGGAATTCAAGTTGATTCGCTTAAAAGTTTTTGAATGACGTGCAAAATAATTTTACGTAGAGCTTGCGAAAACAAACTTAAGGCTGTATCTCCGCAACGCTTTATCGTATTCAGACCAAACTTGGTACAAGTCATCACAAGCATGACCTGAGGCAACATGCAGCGTTTCGGCGCAGCGCCACCTACTGGTCCGGAGATATGAAAAATGGTTATTTTTGCTCATAACTCCTGAACGGTTTGTTCAAAAATCATAAAAGTGGCCTCGTTAGATTCAGGGCGTCATACCGAGTCGATTGATATCCAATTTTCCCAGATCGGCCATTTTGTCTGTCGGCCATTTTGAATTATGTGCTAAAATGCTGTATTTTCTGAACGCATGAACGAATTGTTACGAAACTCGGTATGGGTCATCAATACGATGCCCTGAAAGAGCCTGAGAAGTTTCGAAACAGCGCCACCTAGTGGTGAACTTTTTTTTTCAAATGCTTATAACTTTGGGTGTGGTCGACTTATTTTCACGAGAGTCATCTTTTTGAGCTCCTGAATCGTTGCCGAGTCCAACGATACCAAACATGCTGGGTTTCGTCTTACGGTTTGTGTAGCGTTGCGATTTAGCGCGAAAAAAAACATTTGGCTATATCTTCGAAACCGCTTGTCCGATCGAGACGAAACCACCGCCAGAAGTTTGAAAACATAGGTCGATAGGCTATACGCTAATGCCCAAATGCGAAAATATTGATAGTAAGGGGTAGTAAAATTCAAACAAAGTCACGTGTCAGTCATTTTTTACGTGTTTTTTCATATAAGTGTCTATAACTCTGAAGTGAATTGAGATATTTTCACCAAAATTGACACACATACGTATGGGCTCACTCTGAGGACACATAAAAAAAATTGTGGGACTGAGCCTCTTGGTGGCGCTATAATAGAACAAAACATGAAATTCCCATTGACTTCAATAGAGTTTTGTGAAATAAAATGCTATACTAAACAAATGCATTGATGTAATATTAAGAAACTCAGAATGTGCCAACAACACCATCCCCTGAAGGTACTAAAAATATTTCGAAACAGCGCCACCTTGTGGTCAAAAGTTATAATAAAATTTCCAAAAAGGCTAATAACTTTTGAATAAATCTGCCTGTTGAAATGCCACTGGTCTTAATAGATTCCTTGGGTCAAGCTGAGAACATAGATACCAGGTTTTCCTTATTTGGCCGAACTTCCTGTCCGCCATCTTGATTTTCAGTCAAAACCTACTTTTTCGAACTCCTCCTAGACCGTTTTTCCGATTTTCACCAAAATCGAATCGTATCATCTCCAGACCGTGCCGACTAAAAGTTATAGATTTTGTGTCGATAGATGAAACCGTTTTCGTATACCGCAGCAGCAAATTTGAGGCATGCTGCCAAAATGACTATTAAGTGTTTAACATTGCAATGCCTTGACATTTTGACACCAAACTTTGTATGTGTCATTGTCACCTCACCCTGACCACATCACATCAATTTGCTAACTGCGCCACCTATTGGTCGAAAGTGATACTCCATTAAATCATATTTTTATTTAGAGTTTCTATGATTTTTCAGCCATTTCGCCTACAATTGTCTTTAAATGTCTTTAATTGCTCATTGTTACAGTTGGTCTGACACTTTAAGCAATGTTGGCATGTCTTGTCGTCTTATGCTGCTTGGCCCCGATAATGGCTGCTTGCAGCTATATTTACAATTGTAGTCGTTTAGATCCACAGAACAGCCTTTTTCATTCTGTTAATGCCAGTTTCAGTTATGTTAAAATATTACTGTATTTTATTCCTGCTATATTATTAGAATAGGATACAGTTGATACAAATAGAAGTTGTTGCATGACAATCAATCATTTGCATTCAACTAATTATGTATGTTTATTTCTTCTATTTGTTTCAGAACCACACACTCACACACCTGTCAATGTACATTCAATCATGCAGTTGTAAACACAATAAATGCTTTCGATGAAGACATCTTGTGTGATTCTGACCGATCACCCGCTGTGAGCTCTACCTAACGATCCATAAGTATAGAAATCAAAGAAGCCAGTCATCTTCTTCACAAAACGTATGCCATTCGTGATCAATATTTCCAGTCCAGTTCACAGCCTCCATGATGACTATTAGAGTTGGTGATCAACCCCTCTCATGGTACTATGTAATGTTTCGTAATCCAGTGAAGAAACAGTTTTGTAACAAACTTGTTTTTATTGTCCTTTCAGGTCCATAACAGGAACAGCAACCTAACATCTATTACACTGACTTCCAGTCGCCACATTCTACAGGTAAGTGTTATACTACTGACACCTAGTGGTTTGTTTCGTAAGTTTCAGTACTTACAATCAGGGTTCGAATTACAAAGTGGCTTTCGGGGGAGCCCTATTTGGCGATCCTCCCTGACCCTGACTGACTTTAACGCTTTTGGTGCATGTTCGGGCATTTAAAACAATAGGTTTACAGTAAACCTATTGTTTACTTAGTAAACCGTTTACTTCAAAACACAAGCGTCAGTCAGTGTTGTCAGTGTTAGGGCAAACAGCTCTGTCCACGGTTCTGAATCAACCACGCTTAGGCCTACATCATGCAAATCATGATAAAAACAGAATAACTCACATAACAATCAAGTCGCAGCGGTGGTTTCTGGTGCCCAAGTCTCGCTATCCTCGGTGCTGGTGCTGTCACTAGCAGCAACTTTTAGCGGCGGCGGCGGTAACACCGGCAAGCTAACGTTAGTTGTAGCTGGTGCGTTGTCATCACTCCTCTTCGTTTGTTTTGTAAATCCAAATTGACTGAGGTTTGGCTGCTTTCTTTTTGACATTCTTAGTAGTATCCACAGAGTGTTCCAAAAAACGAATATGTTTTGAACTTGAAGCTAAGCTAACATTCAAATACCAACTCTCAGTGAGAAGTTCAAGTGGTGACGTAAACGTAGTAATTTCAGTGCAGCGCCGCCACGCATGGATGGTCACAGCAGGAGACACAGCATTGCATTTATTAGTGGAGACAGATGTTCGGAAATAGTAATGTAATGAGCGTGAATAAACACTGACACATTTCTAATATCATCATTTATTTCAGGAACCTTAATGTACAGAAAATCAAAATCTATATGCGACACAAAAAATGGTCAGTGTTTTAGAGCTCCCCCTAAATGTCTCAAAGTAGGCTTTCAGGGGAGCCCAGGTCCTTTTCAGGGGAGCCGAGCTCCCCTTAGCTCCCCCGTAATTCGAACCCTGCTTACAATTTATCACTACATCGCCCAAACCAATTTTACCTGCACAATCAAATTCAAAACCACCCAATCTGGCAACACTGGCATAGGGTTGCATTTCAGCCACCTCGAACCAAAGCTCACAAAGAGTGTAGAAACAAATTCAACCCACAGCATGATGTTATAAGAGCTTAAAGACTGTTTTAAACTCCTTCTTGAATACTTCCTTCAGCCTAGAAGTCATTCCACTGGAGTCATTATCCTACGAGAGAGAGAGAGAGAGAGAGAGAGAGAGAGAGAGAGGAGAGAGAGAGAGAGAGAGAGAGAGAGAGAGAGAGAGAGAGAGGGAGAGAGAGAGAGAGAGAGAGAGAGAGAGAGAGAGAGAGAGAGAGAGAGAGAGAGAGAGAGAGAGAGAGAGAGAGAGAGAGAGGAGAGAGAGAGAGATGTGAAAATGTGTTGTAAGACAACATTGCAAAAAAAGTTAAGACTATTTCAACATTTCAACAACAAAAAACAAAAAAGTTAAGACTATTTCAACATTTCAACAACAAAAAACAAAAAAGTTAAGACTATTTCAACATTTCAACAACAAAAAACTCACTGCGCTGGAAGTGCAAAAGTTGTTGAAAATCTGTTCAATATTTGAGACAAACTCTTGCACTGTTTTATAATCGTTATTCTCCAGCTCCAGCTTCACTCTGCCCAGCATCATGGGGCCACACATGTTCTTACTGTATCCTGGAACCTGAACACCAGCAGTGCAGACGTCACATGTATGTACATCACATTTAAGACCTTTAATTAATGACAAAGAGATAGATGAAGAAGCTAAATAAGAGATTTACATTAGTGCAGGGGTCAGTCATGCAGTCATGTAGCAGTTGTAACAGCAAACAATGGCAGTGCTGGGGAAAAAACACAAACTAAGTGTTAAAACAGTATAGTGTGTGTGCGTCCATTTCATGATCACACTTGATTGACAACATTGAAAGCCAGGTGTAAATGCACTCAAGACCCACTCAAATTAGATCTCCTGTCTCTAAACAATCTCACAGGAGTCAAACTGGACGAAGGTGTAAATGCCATCTGGTTAAAAATACTCACCCGAAAATTGAGTACATATATCATTCGTCATATCCGTCAATAGAGAAGTGTGACAGAGCGTTTAATGAAATGAGAATCAACATTGGCTTGGCTTTTCGGAGATGGCGAGAACTGAGGGATTGGAAATGTTGTAAAAGTGACGCAGAGATGGTGTTTTTATTATTCAAAAGCTGAGTAAGGTATTTTATTGAACAGATAAACTGCCAAATGTTGCTGTCTAACAGAGTTCATTGTAGCATTATCTATTGTGAAGGGTCATTTCATGCTGTGCTGGAATTTATTTTCAAGGAAGTACCGTGTCTATTAATGGGAAAGCTACAGTAACGTCTTCAACTAATAGCTTGAGATCCTTTCCATATAAACTGGTTATATCTCTCATTAGTAGTGAATATTTATGAGCACTAAGATAATCTCTCTCTCTCTTTTTATATATATGAGAAAGAACCATATTCATCTGCAGTCACGCAGAGCCGAAGCAAAACCAAAACAATGTTCTTCCACAAAATGCATGCAGTTTTGTTTTTTAACCGCTATAGAGGCCAAAGGTTACATAGTGTACCTTTAAGGACACTAAAGAGACCTTTCTAAACTCTGAAAAACACCAGGAGAAAGATGGCGTAGGCTCCCTGATCACCTGTGTGAACATATTCCTGCTGCAGGACGCATGAGGACTGCAGATGTGAACAGAGCAATAAACTGCAATGTCCGTAATGTAAGATGCCAAACACTGAGCTACAGGGAGACGGAAGGACATATTTTATACCAGTGTGTACTGAGAGACTGGACTGCTTAAAACATCCCGTTGGGTCTTTCGACTGGAATCCTCCATATTCTTCATCACACACAATGTGCAGCTCCACTTGCTTCTGTACGTGCAAAACACACAATATTACACAAGTCAACAATAGTCAACTGTTTAGTTTGTCTAAACCAGGAAAGGGTTTTCTCTCTCTCTCTCACCCAGGTGAGTCTTCATCTACAGCTGGAAGGTGACAGTGTGAATGAAAAGCTCGTGGACATTCGTCACAACACACCAGATCTCCCTCAGAGTCGCACACGAAACACACGTCATCGTTCTGCTGGGACAAGAGTTCATAAAGAAATAAAACATTTAATGAATTCTGAAAAGTTTGGTGGTCATGCTGATATTCTGACATGGTAATTGTGAGATGATGATGATGATGTCTTACTAGGTATTGATCTGGTTCTTCACAAATATCACAATCACAGTTTATCATATGCAGTTCCAAAACTCTTCTCTGGAACGAATGTGAGAACACAGTTTTTTGTAAAGTGTTTTAAATGTGAATTTTTCTGACACAATGACAATTTTTTTTACCATTATTAGTTTTCCTAGAGGAATCCCATAGGTCACAATGTCTTTCCTCCATGTTCCATCTGGTTTGTTCAATCTGATGAAATCCCCAGGACTCAGCCAGGAGTTCTCTGTTCTTATGCATCTCCCACAATGCCCTGATATGAAGACAAATCTATGTGGTAAAGTCCTGTACCACTGGAGTAAAGCACTATATTTACATTCATTGTCAATATGCGAGAAAACCTGATAACTTAAAGGGTACCTATCATGGAATTTTGAAAATTACCTTTCATGTAGTGTGTAACATAGATCTAAGTGAACAAAAACATCCTCCAAAGTTTTAAATATGAAAGTTCACCGTATACAAAGTTATTGTCTCTCAAAAGTAAGTCGACTCTGAGTCGCTGATATGAATCGATAGACGAACGATGCACTTTCGTACGTCACTTGTACAAGTTATTTGAATTTGACACGCCCACTCAGTGCGCGCGCCGAGCAGACAGAGAAACCTGACAACAACATGTCGACGAGACTCTGTTCTGAAGTGCGAATCAAAAGCAAACTTTTTTTTTCACTGCCCAGGGACAAGCATGTGAAGACTCAGTGGCTAGAGTTTATATTTACAACTATACCACACAAGTATAACCCAACCTTGAGCTGTGTTCGCGTTATTTTAATGACGATCGCTTCACAAACACAAATGCTTTCAAGTGTGGATTCTCGAGTCGCCTGATACTGAAGGAACGTTCAATACCAAGTTTATTTGGATCAGCTTCCTCCTCCGAATCACAACCTGTAAGTACTATTAATAATTGTTGCTTTTGTGTGTGTGTGTGTGTGCGTGCGTGCGTGAGAGAGTGAGAGTTACGCTCAGCAGCTTCTAGGTCTCCAATGTCACTTTTTTTGTTTTTTTGAAATATGTGAAATTATGTGAAGCGTATTGTAGTACTGCAGTGCTTTATCAATATGTTTAAGCTTTGGGCTAACGCAAAATATAACTGACTGGGTCATCTGACCAATCACCGCCGATTAGCGTCACGCAAAGGAGGGGTTTGGACAAATTAGTCGTCAAACGAATCATTAGGGAGTCGGTGAGCAAATCAGGTAAAAATAAATGCATATTATAAGACAAAAAAAGTGTTTTTTGTCATTGCATGCATGTAAAACGGTTGTTGGGGACTCCAGAACATTATTAGGAACATTTTAAATGCCATAATAGGTACCCTTTAAGAAACACTTCAGATTTTCTAGCTAGACATGTAAAACACTGATAACATATTAATATTCATAGTGATTATTATGAAAGCATTCCCACTTACACACCTTTGGCAAAGCGACATTTGTGTAATTTGCCATAGCCAGAACCGCAGGTAACAGGTAGGGTTGGATCTTTAAACACTCTCATGTCAATACCATCATCATCATCACCATCACCATCATCATTATTATCTTGATTGTCATTGATCATCTCATCTGATTCTACAACAAATACACAAACATGTAGGAAACAGAATATTTTCTTAAATATATTTCTGAATAACTGTTGTAATATTTTGTTTAAAGGAATATTTATTTTCTATTAAATAAAAAATCTCACCCTGTTGTTCCAAACCCACAGGTTTTTTTTTCTTCTGCAGGACATAAAATGAGAAATGTAGATGAACATCTAGGTCACTCTTAACTTACAGTAAATCACATTTGAAAGCTTCAGTCTAGACAGGTTAACTCAAATCTGAAAACCATCCAACAGCCAAACCTTTGTATCCTGAACTTTGTTTTTTTTTTAAAGTTTTTAGATGAAAGCAAGCCACCCTATGAATAGAAAATAGCACAAAGTTATAATATGTCATAAACATTTAAATGTGCCATCATTAGTGTTATGTTGTCTTCAATGTGTCCATTTTTATATCAGGAAACTTATTTAACTGGAATTTCTAATAATGAATTTCAACTCAATAATCACCAAGGCCATGATAAAAAAAGCCAATTTTAAGTGCATTAGTTGAAAATGTTTTGATTAATTATTAAAACTGATCGAATGCACCTCTATGAGTTTCTGGAGTGGAATCCCATTGCTAAAGATGCTGGTTTTCCACTTTTTGTTCCTTTCCTTTCCCCCAAACCTCTCGAACTCAGTGGGCTTGAACCACTGGCCTTCACTGAAGATGCACTCCTGTTCTAAGGACAGAAACACAGTTTATTCAACCACTGTTGGAATGACTTGTGAGCACCTGGGCCCGGTTTTTCAAAAGGTTTAATCCGGATAAAATTGATCCGGATTTAGTAATCCTTGTTTTTGCGATCCGTGATCACGTAATCCATCTAACTTTTGAGCCAGTTTTTCAAAGCAACATCGGATTGGATCAATCTGATCCGGATAGGAACTTTTCAGGATCACCAAATCTGGATAACCAGTGCTCAAACAGGATAGGAAATCACAATGTAGAACTATAGATATGTAAAGAGCAACAAGTAGAATAGGCAGTGTGGGGTCAATATAAGTTTATTTTTATTTGAAATAAAAACACACATTTAAAAAAAAAACGCAATAATGTTAACGCAAAATACGCAAAAAATATTAAAATGCCTTGTAATAGGGACGCAATAGTATAGACACTATTTCTGATTTGGATTTGTTTTGGATTTCAAAAATCAGTGATTGCCATTCTTTGCATTTTTTTGTTATTCTGTAATGATTGCATGCATCACTAATAAATATTCTAAAAACAAAAATATTTTCGATTTTGATGAATATATATATCAATTAGAGACAGAATAAAATGTATTGTTTTTGGTCAATTTTGACAGCTGTTTGGGGGATTATTTGAGGCCAAATGCTTTCTACTTTGCCTATACTGAAAGACTGAATACGTTAAAGCCTACCTAATCACTGTAGCCTGACGGATGAACAAATAAAATTTAAACCTTATGAATAAATAGGATATCTTGTAAGATACTGCATGATCCAAATATAGTATTATTTGATACATTTTTAAAGTTTTCATTACATTTTGGGCATGAAATCCATGCTGAATCCACCCTTCTGATGGGATCAGTTTAATCCAGATTTTTTGGATCAAAGTGATCCAAATCCTACAAAAAAGTTCTGAAAAACCCAAACTAAAGATTTGATCCGGATCAAAACCAAGATTGGATTACATGATCTAATCCGATTATGTAATCCGTTTTTTCTTTTGAAAAACCCATTTTCAAGATTTGATCCAATCCGTTATCCAAAATCCTAGTGGATTACTTTTGAAAAACCGGGCCCTGGATGTTAGATGATCCAGAATTACAATCTCAATATATTCAACAATTTAAGGCTGATTTATACTTCTACGTTGGACCTACTCCGGAGCCTCTTCGCTATAATAGACTTTAATTTTTTTCATTTTCATTTATACTTCTGCGTCGTTGTCCGCGTCGACGCTCAATTACACATGCAGAGGGAGCATGTGAAACCCGAGGGAGGGGTTCTAGCAGACCAATCACTGCGCTTGCGTCCGCGTAGAATTCACGCGTTGTTACATTTTTGGAGAGGTGCGCGCCAGGATACGCGCGCTACACACAGCCTGCGACCTAGCTACGGAGTGAGTTCGATGCAGAAGTTTAAATTGGGCTTTTGGCTCCTCATAAACATTACTGAATTCTTTAACAGAAACGTTTATGCACCTACTGTTATTATATTTCTTCAAATACAAGAGGCCTTCTTTATCACCACATGTAACAGGAAGTTGAGAGTCGTTTTGTCCTGTAAACGATTCTGAAACAAGTACAATCAAATCAGTTAGCGTAAAGTGCACCTCTTCATATTTTAAAGAACATGCCTGATTATTTATAGCTACTGCATAGTCATTTTATCAGTACAAATGCTTTAGACTCACTGCGGCATTTTTGTATCTTGGCTTGTTTCTTCTTCTCTGATGTGGAGAGGGGTGAAGATCCCCTCAGCTGTCTCTTCTTACAGTTTTGTTTCTCCATCTCCCTCTTTTTATCCCTTGATGTCCGTTATTTCTAATGCTGTTCTCATTCTCATGAGTGATTTCATGAAGAGGCCTGTCGTATTATCTGCATTATTTGAACAGCAGGAAGTGCGGATTCATACCAAAAAAAAAAAAAAAAAAAAAACACGTTGAGTTGTCTGTGTTGCAGTGCCTCCCTCTCACTTTCACAGAAACGAAACTGAAAGCTGCTTTTTGTTCCCCTTCATTCAAGATACACTTCTGCACTAGTAGAGGCGATTTATTCAACCATTACTGGAATGACTTCTGGATGCTTTAGAATTATGATCTCTTGCAACTGAGTGAAAAATAAAACTACAAAAACAACAGATGAGAAAGTATATACTTTTTTGGCTCATCAACATAATGCAAATATTTTCCAGAACCTTTTAATGGAAATGGTTTTTCGAAGCAGTATTGTAATACTTAAAAAAAGAAGATTTTATTAGCATGCTGACATTATTAACTCTTTTATCGTTGTCCTCTTTCACACACAGACAAACATGAACAAACAACATCACGATTCTATGGAGCCCATGCAGCCTAAAGGGACATGGTTGTGGAAAAAATGTGGAATGGAAGAAAAAAGTATTTTCGAAATATATTGCGTTCTCTCGCAAAACCTTTACGTTCCCTTGAGAAACTTTGCATTCCCTGCAAATTTGGCAATATATTCACAGATCAATAACTCAAATAAATGAACACAAATGCACCTATTTCCAGTAACATAGATTGACAACCCAATTTTCCTCAAAACAAGCTTTGTAGCCTAATATAAATAGATTGCCTAATATAAAAAAATGAATAACCGTAAAGTCATTGATTTAGTTTAATAATTAATAATCATTAAAATGATGCATTTATGTCAAACTAAGTGTTGTAGTATAACCAGCCGGAGAGCAGTGATGTGTGAACTGAATTTGGTGACAGTACAGTGTGTTACAGTGAAGTTATTGAATATTTTGCATGATATAAAATGTGCGAAAGGGTTTTGGGTTTTGCACTTTGCAAACGGTCCCTTCGGACTTGTCTCTCAGCCGTCTGCTCACGTCAATATCCGCCTTTTTAGGGTACCCTTAAACGTCGGTTAGATGACGTTATCGGATCCTAACTCTACCAAAGACCTAAACCTACCCCTAAACCTACCCCGTCACCTACTGACGTTAAAGGTAAAGCGTCAGTTGTATGACGTCCCAGGATCGTCATTTACCGACGTTTAAGGGTACCCTAAAAAGGCGGATATTGACGTATGGTCAAAAGACGTCCCAAGACGTCAATATATGACTTCTTGGGATGAGACTGTGTTACTCATAGAGACCAATTAGCTTGTTTTGAGGAAAATTGAGTCGTGTCGTAGCTCATTGTCTACATTACTATGATTGGAAAAAGGAGTCATTTGTGTTTTAGCTCCACAAGTTATTCATCCGGGAAGTTCGAATCTGTGACTATTACTTTACCTACAGCCATTTAGCCTACCTATTACCAACTTTTTTTCCACCACCATGTCCCTTTAGGGGCTCTGTAATATTCCTTGTCACTTTATGGGACTAATTATGTATCACAGCTAGAAAAAAAAAATATTTTACCTATATTTAAGACAAAAATAATTTTCCAAATCTGACTTTTGACCTTTTAATAATAAATAATAATTTCTGAACATTGATTCCCAGTCTTTATTCAACTTTTTCTCGTGGTTTGTCAATAGAATTCACAAAGGTATAGAATGGAATGGTTTAGTTCTAATAGGGGCACATTGTAACGCAGTGTTACAACATTCCCCACCAGCGCAACTGGGATTTAAACCCTGCTTGTGTCTTCTGCTGGTTAGATCAGCATTAAAGAACTATCTCAACAGTTCAATAACAGATTGGAGATTAACATAATATAATTAAAATTATAATATCAGATTTGTCTAATTTTAAATAAACACAAAAATCAGAGATGAAAAATTAACATAAGAAATTTACTTTTGCAACATGATTAAATAAATGTTCAGTGATATCTTCCAAAGATTTCAGAATTTTGGCGCATTTATTTCTCTATATAGTGTTGATATGGCAACTAGTAAATACACTAAGAGAGAGACTATATAGGGCGGCATCCATCAAACTGACAGGTTTATTGCCTCCCTATGATTGGTTCCCACGCTAAGCCCCGCCCCTTTTTCCCACGCTTAGCCCCGCCCCCTTTTCCCACGCTAGTCCGCCCCCTCCCACCCACTTCCGGAAAGGTCATGTGATCGTGGGAATTCCCACGGTACGGAACCCTCCCATCCGAACCGGTTCCGGTCTGGGCACGTGTTGTACACCTGTTACGGGTATCTGACTTGATCAATGTAAAAATGTTCAAAATGATGGAAAAACATTCAAAACAATACATTTTCAATCCTTTTAAGAAGGATGACAGAAAACAGAGATAGGTTTAGTGTTTTTTTATTAACATGTAGTGATTTAAAACCATTAAATCCATTTATATCATTAAAACATAGTAATGCTCCATTTTACATAAAACATCTGTTTTAAAAAGTGTTTTCAATCACAATAATAACTAAAACAGCGTGTATTAAAATTATATCAAGTAAATAGTTATGTTTTCTTAAAACACCTAACATCGCTTGTATTAAAATTACATCGCTTGTATTAAAATTACATCAAACAATAGATCTAATATGTCTTCAGTGTTCACACACTTGTAAGTTGTTTAAACTGCATTTCTTAAAGTTATCAAAGTGTTTTAGTTCTTAAAACATCTAACATCGGTTGTATTAAAACTATTTCTATCATACATTTACAACTATTTTCTATCATACATTTCACCTGTTACGGGTATCTGACTTGATCAATGTAAAAATGTTCAAAATGATGGAAAAACATTCAAAACAATACATTTTCAATCCTTTTAAGAAGGATGGCAGAAAACAGAGATAGGTTTAGTGTTTTTTATATTAACATGTAGTGATTTAAAACCATTAAATCCATTTATATCATTAAAACATAGTAATGCTCCATTTTACATAAAACATCTGTTTTAAAAAAGTGTTTTCAATCACAATAATAACTAAAACAGCGTGTATTAAAATTATATCAAGTAAATAGTTATGTTTTCTTAAAACACCTAACATCGCTTGTATTAAAATTACATCGCTTGTATTAAAATTACATCAAACAAATAGATCTAATATGTCTTCAGTGTTCACACACACTTGTAAGTTGTTTAAACTGCATTTCTTAAAGTTATCAAAGTGTTTTAGTTCTTAAAACATCTAACATCGGTTGTATTAAAACTATTTCTATCATACATTTACAACTATTTTCTATCATACATTTCACCTGTTACGGGTATCTGACTTGATCAATGTAAAAATGTTCAAAATGATGGAAAAACATTCAAAACAATACATTTTCAATCCTTTTAAGAAGGATGGCAGAAAACAGAGATAGGTTTAGTGTTTTTTATATTAACATGTAGTGATTTAAAACCATTAAATCCATTTATATCATTAAAACATAGTAATGTTCCATTTTACATAAAACATCTGTTTTAAAAAAGTGTTTTCAATCACAATAATAACTAAAACAGCGTGTATTAAAATTATATCAAGTAAATAGTTATGTTTTCTTAAAACATCTAACAACGCTTGTATTAAAATTACATCGCTTGTATTAAAATTACATCAAACAAATAGATCTAATATGTCTTCAGTGTTCACACACACTTGTAAGTTGTTTAAACTGCATTTCTTAAAGTTATCAAAGTGTTTTAGTTCTTAAAACATCTAACATCGGTTGTATTAAAACTATTTCTATCATACATTTACAACTATTTTCTATCATACATTTCACCTGTTACAGGTATCTGACTTGATCAATGTAAAAATGTTCAAAATGATGGAAAAACATTCAAAACATTACATTTTCAATCCTTTTAAGAAGGATGGCAGAAAACAGAGATAGGTTTAGTGTTTTTTATATTAACATGTAGTGATTTAAAACATTAATACATTTAAACATTAAAAATGAGTATTTAAAACATATCCATTTCATTAAATAATGTTCATTAATAAATGTTTTAAAAAGTGTTCAATCAATACTAACAGGTGTTTAATATTCAGATATTTTTTAAAATCTAAGCGTTGTATTAATTACATCAAACATAGTCTTAATTAGAAATGTTTTACATACATCTAAGTGTATAATTAAATAATTTTATATGTCTACACGAAAGTTAAGTAGATTTTCAAAACATTACATTTTATCAAAAATAGTTATGCATTACAATAATTTAAACTAAACACGGTGTTTAAATTATATCATGTAAATACTTTTTTACTTAAAACATCTAAAGGCGGTTGTATTAAAATTACATCAAACAATAGTTCTATCTACATTTAAAGAAGATGTGTTTTTCACAATAACGCACGGTGCTTAAAGATGTATAAAGTTTTAAGATACTATTGTCTATAGTGTTCATACACATGAAAAAAGTTTTAAAAGTGTTTTTCTTAAAGTTATCAAAATGCGTTAGCATTAAAAACATCTAAAACCGTGTGTATTAAAATTATATCATGTAAATAGTTTTTTACTTAAAACATCTAAATGACGGTTGTATTAAAACTATTTCTATCATATATTTACAACTATTTTCTATCTACATTTAAAGAAGATGTGTTTTTCACAATAACACACGGTGCTTAAAACTATTAAAACAATTTATATCATTAAGATACTATTGTCTTTAGTGTTCATACACTGAAAAAAGTTTAAAAGTGTTTTCTTAAGTTATCAAATGCGTTAGCATTAAAAACATCTAAAACCGTGTGTATTAAAATTATATCATGCAAATATTTATGTTTTCTTAAAACATCTAACATCGCTTGTATTAAAATATTTCTATCATACATTTACGACTATTTTCTATCATACATTTAAAAAAGTTGTGTTTTTACAATATCACACAGTGCTTAAAACTATTAAAACAACTTATATCATTAAGATACTATTGTCTTTAGTGTTCATACACTGTGCTAATATTAAAATTATATCAAGTAAATAGTTGTTTTCTTAAAACGTCTAAAACCATGTGTATTAAAATTATATTATGCAAATACATCTAATTACTATATTTGAAGTTGCACTTTCCACAATTACACATCGTTTAAAAATATTAAAATGTTGTATAAAGTTAAAATACACATATCTTTAATGTTTATTACACATTTGTAAAAGGTTAAAATGCATTTTCTAAAAGTTATCAAAACGCTTTAGCATTAAAACTTCTAAAACAATGTGTAGTGCAATTTTATATCAAACAATAGATCTATTTTCTATTAAACAAATATTAAAGCATATCAAAACTTTATGTTAAAAATCACAATATCAAAAACACATGCATATTAAAAAACTCACTTACGTTTTTACATCCTGTTTTGTTATACTGTTTAAAGATTAATCCATCACCAAAGATTTAATCCGTCACCAAAGGTATTAATCCAACAGCAATGGTATTTCCAACTCCAGAGGTTTAGAGATTTTAATTCCAAAAGCTGTGTAAATGTAATTTCCCGGGAGCTCTGCGAAACACGTCCGAACACCCCAGAGACAATCCCAAGACTGACTACAAACTAACCTGACACAGACTCCACCCCTAGACCCTCCCACAACAGGTGCTGAGGCGTGGGAACTCTGTTCCCACGCGCACACACGCACACACATACGTCACACAAGCACTCCCACATAATGAAAGAAGAGACGCCCCTGTGCTCCGTTTGAAAAGCCGCAAACTCGACGTAGGCCTACATTCTCTTGGAATTTAGGCTACGCTACTGCAGAGCCAGAACCAAAGAGAGATGCCTTGATGAAGCTATGATGGATTTAACTTTACCTCCGCGAAAATTAGGCTACAAGGATCGTGATTAACAAAATTAACCAGCCGGAACATGTGGAATATATTTTACATTTGATTGATCAATGTGGATATAACGATAGAAGATTTACATGGAATACAACAGACCACCTTCGATTTGGTTTTCACAGAGCGAGATATTGGATTTTATTTTTTACCACATTATGGATTGGTATGAAAAAACTGAGGAGACGGATTAACAAATGAGGAATATACAGACTGCTCGTGGACCACGTTAATAAATACCCACGTATTAGGTTATAAGGTATATGTATAAATGTAATTAATGTAATAAATAATAAATATAACCTACTTACTATGCATATCCTTTGCATCCATCCTATATTGTTGGACATCCTGTATCCATTTAAATACACTGAAGCAGAGAAGTTAAATGTGAACCGGAGTTTTTACACGGTCCTTCGAACAGGATAAACATGACATGCACGACATAACACTGTACATATAACACGGGTAGATCACGTAACGATCAACGTGCAAACATAATTAACATTGTAAACATTAGATGGAATGCCTCATTATCTAAATTCTCTCTTATGAACGTATTATACAATAAAATATGCACATGTGTTTACAATTAGTTGCACGCACACAACACTTGATTTGAACTATTATTTACATTGAACAAGCGAAGTTCGCACTCACACACAAACACGCTCCTACAATGTATTGTATGTGGTAAGATCAGGGACTTGTTTTTAATTAAAGAAAGTTTCGTTTTTCACATATATTTGAAAAGTTCACCAACACATTTAAAAGTTTTAAAAAAGTTGTATAAAGTTATGGTTGGTATTCGTACATTTTACTACATTATCAGAAAATGTTAGAGAAAGTTGTTACTTCTTTTTAATTCTGTATTTTTACAGACCTAAAACCATGATGCTTCAAAGTATGGAATATAAGTTTTTGAACATTTATAAGATTTTGAACATTTATAAATTTGTGTATTGCAAAAGCAGAAGTCTATTTTTTATTCTGTATTTTTACAGACCTAAAACCATGATTAGAAGTAGTCAAAGACAAACGATTTTGAACATTTATAAATTTGTGTGTTGCAAAAGCAGAAGTCTATTTTCTTTAAATAAGGATTTAACGTTTTAATTTCTTTAAATCAGTCTGATGACACACATTATTTCTGTGATTAATTGATTAGTAATGTTGCGAGAGGGGTTTCCTCACACGAGTAAAAGCACTTTAGATGTGTTTGTGACAAACACATTGTATTTACTTAGACTTTTTAAACGTATTTAACATTTTAAATGTTTTTCTTCTGTCCAACTTACATTTCATATATGAATTGCCTGAGACGTTTAACAAACACATATAGGGAATGCATGTTGATTAGTACACTGTACCACTACCATCAGCGTAGTATTCTGAGGAAATATCAGTTACTTACTTGGGATAATCTCATTAAATTCAAAAACATTTGTTTAATTTATAAAATCAGACATGGTCTAGCACCACATGCTTTCTGAGTGCATTTAAACATTATATATTTATTTTATATGAATTGTATTTCCATAATGTGGTGTATGTAATTTTATTTTTGTGATTTTATACATGCGGTTATCTTTAAGGTTGCCTTTTATTACACCCGGCTGAGGGACTAAGGATGAAAATTAGCACGCTTGAGCTAGCTCGGGTACATTTACATTGTTTTAATGATGATTAATGTAACACTGCCGCCTTTCAAATAAAGAGAAAATGAAAATGTACTTTTCAGGCATAGTGCAAACATGTAATGTTCGAGAAAAGCTCATATTGGTGTAATCGTCTCATCCAGGCATACCTTTACTAAAATTAACTTTATGGAAGTCATCTTCAAGCTGTGAGTATGCTTCGACATGTAACTATACCATTATATATTTATATTATGGTTCCATGTTGCTTTAAAGTCTTTTGTTTGTTTGTTTGTTATTTACTAATACTTTTTTATTTTTCAACATCCTACACAAATTAAAGAAACATATGAGCTAAGAATGTTCTCTAACCCAAAATAAACAGATAATGGAATGTTTGCAATCTACAATATGTTAGATATTATAGTTGTATTTTACACACATCAACATATTTTGTCACCGCAGTGATGCAACGTTCCACACTTGTAAAGCCTATGAACTTTAAAACATAATCTTTATACAGAAATCACACACGTCCAAACAAACATACAAGATTCAAAAAGACCAAATCACTAAGAAAAGAGGAAATGAAAAAGCATTTGTTTATAAGAAATACACAAAAGTTTGCAAATGACGGTTTATCATTAGTTTTAGTCATCTTGCTCAGATAGCAGATGACACCGTTCACGGCTTGTTTCTCGGATTGTACAAGTTTGACATGATGTACCTGTACCATATTATTGTAATGCAAACACATTTGAAAATACAAACTCTTATACGCCTTTAAGTACTATAAGTGTTATGTGAAAAGTAAGACTTTTTAAAATGTAAATAGACCTATTGTTTGATGTAATTTTAATACAAACGGTTTTAGATGTTTTAAGAAAACATAACTATTGACTTGATATAATTTGAATACACGCTGTTTTAATATTAACACATTTTGATAACTTTAAGAAAGCACAATTTTAACTTTCTCATTGATGTTTTAAGTGTAATAGCGCTAAAGATATGTGTATTTTAACTTTATACATCTTTAAACACTAGGTAATTGTGAAAAAAGTACATCTTCAAATATAGTAATTAGCTCTATTTGTATGATATCATTTTAAAAACATATTGTTTTAGATGTTTTTAATGCTAAAACATTTTGATAAATTTAAGAAATCACAATTTAAAACTTATTTATTTAATTATTTAATTAATTTTTTAATTTCATTAATTATTTATTTTTATGTCTAAACGTTTTTAACATTTTACAAGTGTATGGTGACCGCCAAAACACACTTTTATACAGTACATAGTTTTAAACATGATTTTTAACACAATGTAGTTTTAATATCTACATAGTTTAATATGTTTTAATTTAAAAAATGTGTAATAACACTAAATATACTAAAACTACTACTTTTGTTCAAATATATGTTGGAAAATAGATCTATTGCTTGATATAAAATTTGAATACAACCTGTTTTAGATGCTTTATTAAGAAAACATAACTAATCTTTGTAACTGTGATATACACTTTAATATATGTAAATTTAATCTAAATTAAGCTTTGGTACCGAAATTGGTACAGAGAACCGTGAATTTTTACTGGTATTGGTACCGAATACTGAAATTTTGGTACTGTGACAACACTAATGTAAATTACAGTCACAATGCATCAGAAGTAACTGTAAGTCCAGCATGTCACCAGAGAGATATTATGGTGAGAGATATTTAGGTATGATAGTATGGTTTAGATTATTTATTTTGACATCTAAATATAAGCAATGTACCTATTGTATATAGGCCTAACCCCGCACGTCAGCTTTAAAACAGTAATCTACATTCTGAATAAACCATTGTTACGTCTGTAACATACATATTCTTTGAGGTTGGGGAACACTGTTTCCAATCACAGTTAAACAAAAACAAATAAACATACAGCAAGAAACACTGGGATAACACAAAACAGATCTAAGAACTCAATACGTTACATTGTCATTCTACAAATAATGTATTTACTGTTTTCAGTTACGCCCCTCCCCCTCACAATGGTTCATTCCATCTGCACTGTCCGAGCTACGATCGCTAGTGTAGCGTCTCTCGCTTATTGCACTTGCAATGCAGTGTAGACAGTGTGACGCACGCAGGCATGTCACATAAAGTCAGGGCATCAAAAATGGAAAGAAAAGAAGGAAAAGAGAAGACAGAGAACGCCGAAGTCGACAGTATGTGTCACAGTTTTTCAAAAAGAAAGGTAGCTTGCCTGTATTCCAAAACTTTCAGAGTTACTTATTTTTGTTGCTACATGACCCGCTTTTATCTAGCTAGCTTAGTAAAATAATTACTGAATTATGATTTACATCCAACAATAATAACATCTCTATTGTCTCGTTGGAACTGCGTATTGATACCGTATACAACCACCCTATTTCGCATGTATTTTATAGGGGCTGTTTTATGTAATGTGTAAGCATCCTCACCAGCTAACCATTCTGAAACCTGTTTATCGCTCAGCCGGACTCCGCTTTCTTTTAAGACGGCGTCTTTTAATCGTTTTTTACCCCCTAAAGAACCGGGGTTGGATGGTGTATAATAAGCCTCTTTCATGAGCTCCGACATGATTACGTTTCAACGTTGTGAAAGAATAACGGTACAAGCAGTTCGTTTCAATCTTTTATTAAAAAATAATGACGTTACAGTCCAAGTAAAACATGCATATAATGATGTCTAAGTAAAATGATGTTACACACTCTAAGTAAAAATATATACATAGTAAAGAATGAATATAATGATGTTAGTACAATGACTACATAGTAGTAAAAATGTATGCACACTCTAAGTAAAAAATGAATATAATGAGGTCACACACAGTGTTTGAGTAAAATGGTTACATACAATGTATAAGTAAAATGACTACATAGTAAAATGTGGTTACATATAATGGATATAATGAGGTTATAGTAAAAATGGATATAATACTACACTCTATGTAAAAATGGATATAATACAAAACACTTGACACAACAACATCATTGATAGTCTAGCCAGTAGATGAAATTTCTGCATGCCATCATGTTACGATCAACGATCTTATCGACAAATATTTCGATAACTCTGCTGATGTCATCCTCGTCATTGAATTTTAGTTTTGGTATCATTAGCTTACATACGTCGGTAACATACGCACACATACAGAGTACATCGGTGATTTCAAACTCACTGCTGCATTCAAGCATCATAAGCAGAGCATCTTTTACCAGTACAGACGTCGGCTCAATACCGTTGATACAAATGATTGGTAATTCGGCCCAAGAATCAGGCGTACCTCTTATCAATGTCATATGCTTCTTGAGATTTCTCACACGCTTGTTTTCAACAGGATCGTAATCATCATCATCATCATCATCATCCGATTCACTTGTTCGATGCTCGATGACTCTTTCCATTAACGAAATCAGTTGGGTTCTGTAATGTCCTTTAAACATGAAATCCATGTAACTCCTTCGGCTATCAACAGCAGACATAGCTAGCGCCGTCATAGTTCGACTAAGAATGCGAGACCTTCCAGAGATCAACAATGCCGTAGACTGTTTCCTCACAGGACTTGTCCAAAAGTCTCCCTCTGATTTCTTCTAGCTTAGCGACGATGAATGGTTCGTCTTTTAATTCGTGCAGAATAGTACCGACTGTTCCTTCAATACGCTTGGGGTGAGATTTTAGCCCGAACCGGCTCAGGAGGATAGAGATGATGGTATGAAAATAGGGTCTAAACAGCATGCCTGAAAGTTCATCAAAGTGTGTGACGAAGAAGTAGTTAGATGGGTCAAACAGGCAGGAATGTTGCAGCTGGCTGGGGTGATCGATCTTACACCCCTCACAGTCCTCCTTCAGCTTCTTACCGATAATGTGCTCCAGCAAAACCACAGTCGCTGCTTTTATGATTTTGAATCCAACGTCGCTGAAACATCCGTCTGTAGCGTCGTAACGGGGTTGATCAAGAGTGGGATAAGTCACGGATGGAGATCCAGGGTTTTCGGGAGATGCAGGGTTTTCGGGAGATGCAGGGTTTTCGGGAGATGACGGTGGTGATGCTGAAGGTTTAGTGCAACCGCAGTCACAATCGATGCTCGGGCCCCAGTCTAAGCGTCGCTTGATAGTTTTAGTTCCAGGCCGCTTGTTTTCGAGGTCCGATGGTTCAGGGTTGATAATGTTACCCGGAGCACAACCGTTTTCAAAGCACGATTTCAAGTCTATACGACGTTTGATAGTTTTAGTCGGAGCCCAGTCTTTGTGGACGGTTGATGGTCCGGAGTCGTCGGTCAGAATATAATCGCATGTGTCGTCGTCAGGAGGGTCGAGAATGCTTCCGAAAGAGATCCCGCAGCTGCATACGTGATCGGGCTCCGCACAACTGTCTTCAGCCATGGTTTATAAATACTGTTTGGGTGGGTCTGGTCGCAGGACTTTATGGTCGCTGTAGCATGGGGGCGGGGTCGACGCCCTGACAGGAGAGCTTTCTGATGGCTGTAGTGAATGGGAGGGGACGGCCTAGAGTATGTACTGCTAAGCACACATCTCTCAGGGTGGAACAGCTGCAGTTTGATTTTGCTGTATCCGTCATGCATGTCACACCACTTGAACAATTTGTCTATGGTTGAAAAAACACTAGACAACAGATCCAGATCACACCACTTGAACAAAAATTGCATTTCGTACAGATCGTAATGCTCATTAGGTAGGATGACTCCTGACCGAGGTTTGTTCAGCTTTGTCTTGTCCTTACAGCAGAAAATGTAGACATATTCATTCGGTATCTTTTTAGTATGGTCACCTACCACACATTAAATAAGTAAGTTTTAAATTGTGATTTCTTAAATTTATCAAAATGTTTTAGCATTAAAAACATCTAAAACAATATGTTTTTAAAATGATATCATACAAATAGAGCTAATTACTATATTTGAAGATGTACTTTTTTCACAATTACCTAGTGTTTAAAGATGTATAAAGTTAAAATACACATATCTTTAGCGCTATTACACTTAAAACATCAATGAGAAAGTTAAAATTGTGCTTTCTTAAAGTTATCAAAATGTGTTAATATTAAAACAGCGTGTATTCAAATTATATCAAGTCAATAGTTATGTTTTCTTAAAACATCTAAAACCGTTTGTATTAAAATTACATCAAACAATAGGTCTATTTACATTTTAAAAAGTCTTACTTTTCACATAACACTTATAGTACTTAAAGGCGTATAAGAGTTTGTATTTTCAAATGTGTTTGCATTACAATAATATGGTACAGGTACATCATGTCAAACTTGTACAATCCGAGAAACAAGCCGTGAACGGTGTCATCTGCTATCTGAGCAAGATGACTAAAACTAATGATAAACCGTCATTTGCAAACTTTTGTGTATTTCTTATAAACAAATGCTTTTTCATTTCCTCTTTTCTTAGTGATTTGGTCTTTTTGAATCTTGTATGTTTGTTTGGACGTGTGTGATTTCTGTATAAAGATTATGTTTTAAAGTTCATAGGCTTTACAAGTGTGGAACGTTGCATCACTGCGGTGACAAAATATGTTGATGTGTGTAAAATACAACTATAATATCTAACATATTGTAGATTGCAAACATTCCATTATCTGTTTATTTTGGGTTAGAGAACATTCTTAGCTCATATGTTTCTTTAATTTGTGTAGGATGTTGAAAAATAAAAAAGTATTAGTAAATAACAAACAAACAAACAAAAGACTTTAAAGCAACATGGAACCATAATATAAATATATAATGGTATAGTTACATGTCGAAGCATACTCACAGCTTGAAGATGACTTCCATAAAGTTAATTTTAGTAAAGGTATGCCTGGATGAGACGATTACACCAATATGAGCTTTTCTCGAACATTACATGTTTGCACTATGCCTGAAAAGTACATTTTCATTTTCTCTTTATTTGAAAGGCGGCAGTGTTACATTAATCATCATTAAAACAATGTAAATGTACCCGAGCTAGCTCAAGCGTGCTAATTTTCATCCTTAGTCCCTCAGCCGGGTGTAATAAAAGGCAACCTTAAAGATAACCGCATGTATAAAATCACAAAAATAAAATTACATACACCACATTATGGAAATACAATTCATATAAAATAAATATATAATGTTTAAATGCACTCAGAAAGCATGTGGTGCTAGACCATGTCTGATTTTATAAATTAAACAAATGTTTTTGAATTTAATGAGATTATCCCAAGTAAGTAACTGATATTTCCTCAGAATACTACGCTGATGGTAGTGGTACAGTGTACTAATCAACATGCATTCCCTATATGTGTTTGTTAAACGTCTCAGGCAATTCATATATGAAATGTAAGTTGGACAGAAGAAAAACATTTAAAATGTTAAATACGTTTAAAAAGTCTAAGTAAATACAATGTGTTTGTCACAAACACATCTAAAGTGCTTTTACTCGTGTGAGGAAACCCCTCTCGCAACATTACTAATCAATTAATCACAGAAATAATGTGTGTCATCAGACTGATTTAAAGAAATTAAAACGTTAAATCCTTATTTAAAGAAAATAGACTTCTGCTTTTGCAACACACAAATTTATAAATGTTCAAAATCGTTTGTCTTTGACTACTTCTAATCATGGTTTTAGGTCTGTAAAAATACAGAATAAAAAATAGACTTCTGCTTTTGCAATACACAAATTTATAAATGTTCAAAATCTTATAAATGTTCAAAAACTTATATTCCATACTTTGAAGCATCATGGTTTTAGGTCTGTAAAAATACAGAATTAAAAAGAAGTAACAACTTTCTCTAACATTTTCTGATAATGTAGTAAAATGTACGAATACCAACCATAACTTTATACAACTTTTTTAAAACTTTTAAATGTGTTGGTGAACTTTTCAAATATATGTGAAAAACGAAACTTTCTTTAATTAAAAACAAGTCCCTGATCTTACCACATACAATACATTGTAGGAGCGTGTTTGTGTGTGAGTGCGAACTTCGCTTGTTCAATGTAAATAATAGTTCAAATCAAGTGTTGTGTGCGTGCAACTAATTGTAAACACATGTGCATATTTTATTGTATAATACGTTCATAAGAGAGAATTTAGATAATGAGGCATTCCATCTAATGTTTACAATGTTAATTATGTTTGCACGTTGATCGTTACGTGATCTACCCGTGTTATATGTACAGTGTTATGTCGTGCATGTCATGTTTATCCTGTTCGAAGGACCGTGTAAAAACTCCGGTTCACATTTAACTTCTCTGCTTCAGTGTATTTAAATGGATACAGGATGTCCAACAATATAGGATGGATGCAAAGGATATGCATAGTAAGTAGGTTATATTTATTATTTATTACATTAATTACATTTATACATATACCTTATAACCTAATACGTGGGTATTTATTAACGTGGTCCACGAGCAGTCTGTATATTCCTCATTTGTTAATCCGTCTCCTCAGTTTTTTCATACCAATCCATAATGTGGTAAAAAATAAAATCCAATATCTCGCTCTGTGAAAACCAAATCGAAGGTGGTCTGTTGTATTCCATGTAAATCTTCTATCGTTATATCCACATTGATCAATCAAATGTAAAATATATTCCACATGTTCCGGCTGGTTAATTTTGTTAATCACGATCCTTGTAGCCTAATTTTCGCGGAGGTAAAGTTAAATCCATCATAGCTTCATCAAGGCATCTCTCTTTGGTTCTGGCTCTGCAGTAGCGTAGCCTAAATTCCAAGAGAATGTAGGCCTACGTCGAGTTTGCGGCTTTTCAAACGGAGCACAGGGGCGTCTCTTCTTTCATTATGTGGGAGTGCTTGTGTGACGTATGTGTGTGCGTGTGTGCGCGTGGGAACAGAGTTCCCACGCCTCAGCACCTGTTGTGGGAGGGTCTAGGGGTGGAGTCTGTGTCAGGTTAGTTTGTAGTCAGTCTTGGGATTGTCTCTGGGGTGTTCGGACGTGTTTCGCAGAGCTCCGGGAAATTACATTTACACAGCTTTTGGAATTAAAATCTCTAAACCTCTGGAGTTGGAAATACCATTGCTGTTGGATTAATACCTTTGGTGACGGATTAAATCTTTGGTGATGGATTAATCTTTAAACAGTATAACAAAACAGGATGTAAAAACGTAAGTGAGTTTTTTAATATGCATGTGTTTTTGATATTGTGATTTTTAACATAAAGTTTTGATATGCTTTAATATTTGTTTAATAGAAAATAGATCTATTGTTTGATATAAAATTGCACTACACATTGTTTTAGAAGTTTTAATGCTAAAGCGTTTTGATAACTTTTAGAAAATGCATTTTAACCTTTTACAAATGTGTAATAAACATTAAAGATATGTGTATTTTAACTTTATACAACATTTTAATATTTTTAAACGATGTGTAATTGTGGAAAGTGCAACTTCAAATATAGTAATTAGATGTATTTGCATAATATAATTTTAATACACATGGTTTTAGACGTTTTAAGAAAACAACTATTTACTTGATATAATTTTAATATTAGCACAGTGTATGAACACTAAAGACAATAGTATCTTAATGATATAAGTTGTTTTAATAGTTTTAAGCACTGTGTGATATTGTGAAAAACACAACTTTTTTAAATGTATGATAGAAAATAGTCGTAAATGTATGATAGAAATAGTTTTAATACAAGCGATGTTAGATGTTTTAAGAAAACATAAATATTTGCATGATATAATTTTAATACACACGGTTTTAGATGTTTTTAATGCTAACGCATTTTGATAACTTTAAGAAAACACTTTTAAACTTTTTTCATGTGTATGAACACTAAAGACAATAGTATCTTAATGATATAAATTGTTTTAATAGTTTTAAGCACCGTGTGTTATTGTGAAAAACACATCTTCTTTAAATGTAGATAGAAAATAGTTGTAAATATATGATAGAAATAGTTTTAATACAACCGTCTTTAGATGTTTTAAGTAAAAAACTATTTACATGATATAATTTTAATACACACGGTTTTAGATGTTTTTAATGCTAACGCATTTTGATAACTTTAAGAAAACACTTTTAAACTTTTTTCATGTGTATGAACACTATAGACAATAGTATCTTAAACTTTATACATCTTTAAGCACCGTGCGTTATTGTGAAAAACACATCTTCTTTAAATGTAGATAGAACTATTGTTTGATGTAATTTTAATACAACCGCCTTTAGATGTTTTAAGTAAAAAAGTATTTACATGATATAATTTAAACACCCGCTGTTTTAGTTATTATTGTGATTGCAAACACTTTTTTAAAACATATGGTTTATGTAAAATGGAACATTACTATGTTTTAATGATATAAATGGATTTAATGGTTTTAAATCACTACATGTTAATATAAAAAACACTAAACCTATCTCTGTTTTCTGCCATCCTTCTTAAAAGGATTGAAAATGTAATGTTTTGAATGTTTTTCCATCATTTTGAACATTTTTACATTGATCAAGTCAGATACCTGTAACAGGTGAAATGTATGATAGAAAATAGTTGTAAATGTATGATAGAAATAGTTTTAATACAACCGATGTTAGATGTTTTAAGAACTAAAACACTTTGATAACTTTAAGAAATGCAGTTTAAACAACTTACAAGTGTGTGTGAACACTGAAGACATATTAGATCTATTTGTTTGATGTAATTTTAATACAAGCGATGTAATTTTAATACAAGCGTTGTTAGATGTTTTAAGAAAACATAACTATTTACTTGATATAATTTTAATACACGCTGTTTTAGTTATTATTGTGATTGAAAACACTTTTTTAAAACAGATGTTTTATGTAAAATGGAACATTACTATGTTTTAATGATATAAATGGATTTAATGGTTTTAAATCACTACATGTTAATATAAAAAACACTAAACCTATCTCTGTTTTCTGCCATCCTTCTTAAAAGGATTGAAAATGTATTGTTTTGAATGTTTTTCCATCATTTTGAACATTTTTACATTGATCAAGTCAGATACCCGTAACAGGTGAAATGTATGATAGAAAATAGTTGTAAATGTATGATAGAAATAGTTTTAATACAACCGATGTTAGATGTTTTAAGAACTAAAACACTTTGATAACTTTAAGAAATGCAGTTTAAACAACTTACAAGTGTGTGTGAACACTGAAGACATATTAGATCTATTTGTTTGATGTAATTTTAATACAAGCGATGTAATTTTAATACAAGCGATGTTAGGTGTTTTAAGAAAACATAACTATTTACTTGATATAATTTTAATACACGCTGTTTTAGTTATTATTGTGATTGAAAACACTTTTTTAAAACAGATGTTTTATGTAAAATGGAGCATTACTATGTTTTAATGATATAAATGGATTTAATGGTTTTAAATCACTACATGTTAATAAAAAAACACTAAACCTATCTCTGTTTTCTGTCATCCTTCTTAAAAGGATTGAAAATGTATTGTTTTGAATGTTTTTCCATCATTTTGAACATTTTTACATTGATCAAGTCAGATACCCGTAACAGGTGTACAACACGTGCCCAGACCGGAACCGGTTCGGATGGGAGGGGTTCCGTACCGTGGGAATTCCCACGATCACATGACCTTTCCGGAAGTGGGTGGGAGGGGGCGGGACTAGCGTGGGAAAAGGGGGCGGGGCTAAGCGTGGGAAAAAGGGGCGGGGCTTAGCGTGGGAACCAATCATAGGGAGGCAATAAACCTGTCAGTTTGATGGATGCCGCCCTATATAGTCTCTCTACTAAGTTTCATCATGCTAGCATGTGTGGAAATGTTTAAAACAAGTGTGTTAGAACTAACCCCGCTCTAGGTTGTGCCCCACTCACCCCTACACTATTTTTGGCAAATTGCCTGAAACTTCACATGCATTCAAATGCATTTTCACTCTCTGAAAAGCAGTGAAAAGGTTGTAGGTGTTTCAAAAAAGCATTAAAAATGCATTATTAACATTTCATTTAATCTTGTATTACTATATTTCATTCAAAATGTCTTCAGCATGTGAAAATGTCAAAAACTTGACACAAATTCAAATGCAATTTCACTGCCTGGAAAGTAGTGAAACCATGTCTTAGTGTTTAAAAAATCATTAAAACATTGTTTCTTTCTTGGAATTCCAAAGCAATGATTGTAGCACCAGTGAACAATCAACAAGACTCTACTTTTTCAGTGTAGCCCAGACTTTCCACATGTAACTCGATTTTGATTTGTTTAGTCATCATTGTTGAAGCAATTGCTTGTCAGTGTAGTGAGGCCAATAGGCAGTGGCATTTTTCCTGACCTCTGGTTGTGTATGGATCACATTTTCCAGACTGGCATAGGATAATGTACCCAAATGCCTGACTTCCACAACAATCTGTGACTTAAGACTTCTGAATTCTTCATTTCTGCCATCACACTCACTGCTTCCTGGGCTGTCCCAAGCGTGGGG